>VZTV01066124.1:0-13128 GCA_013400875.1 Anhinga rufa
ATATACCCTGAGTTTTCTTTACTTTGAAGAGGGGAGAGCTAGTCATTTGGGGGATGACAACATGTATCCTAGTTTTTGCATAATCCGCATAAGATACTTTTCTAGAGGAGTTGATATTTAGGAAGTGCAAAGCTCTTCACCCTCTGAAAACTGATGGTCTTTTGTGATGTCTNCTGATGGTCTTTTGTGGTGTCTCCTTTTGGTACTGAGTGCTTTTTAACATTGATGTGTATGGTTTGGTTAAATAAAGATGGTCAATTGTTACGTGGAAAACCTGTAATACTTAATGCTGACTAAACGGAGCTCGGCAGCTCTTCCTGCCTGACTGCCTGAGGAAAGAAAAGATGTGGTAGCGAGAGGTGGGACTGGGTAGAGGCTGCTTCATCCTCCCTTCTTGGATGCTGTTTCTGGAGATGGCGCAGGGGAGAGCACAGAGCTGTTTCTGTGCTGTATCACAGATTTGAGAACATTGCATTTCTAGTGATTTGATGGACTTGTTAATATAGTAGGAACTTGTTTAGTTGTAATTTTGTTTCTATTGCTTAGGATGTGTTGTAATGTGAAAGACATCCAGTAATGATGACGTGACCTTACGAGAATGGCTTGAATAACACATTGGCTGGCTTGGGGAGATGCAGACTTTTTAGCAGATATCTTGGTTGGAGGAGAACAGAGAAAAGCCTGTATGTTTGCCTGCCACAAAAATGTAGTAATAATGAGATATGTTGCTAAGTGCATGTTTGTCAGTTGTGTTCAAATGCTCAGATAACCACAGTGATGGTCACAATTTAAGGAGTTAGATAAATGGCATAGTGGCTTGCGGTATTTTAATTCTTGTTCGGGGCTTGAATTTGAGGATTGATTGTGGGCATTTCCTGAGAAGGAACAAGTTCCTACACATTTTGTGATCTGCGGGTCACATGCTGAGTGAGTGTGTGTATGTGGTTGGCTGATTTTTATCAGCTCCAGTTTTGAGGGAGCAGCTTATACAGAGGTCCTCTGATGAGTAACGATTTTCAGATAAATACAGTCTTTTCCTGTTGATGTACACTTGTGGTAGTATCAGCTTAATGGTACTATTTTGAAGTGGATATAGGAAAAAGAAAACAGTGCTCCTTTTTTCCTGAGTGTGGGTTACAAGCAGTGTATTCCACAGCTAGCGGTCAATACAAGGTGTCAGCATTAAGTTTTCCTTTTCAGCATATATCCAGTGTTCCCAGAGAACTGAACGTGCCGAAAAGGACTTCTAAAAATCACCAATGCCTTACCACTAGGTAGGGATTTTTGCATTGTCTCTGGCTTCCATCATTTCTTCTCTGCACCCAGCTTTAAAGTCAGTTCATCTGGATCAAGGATTTAGAGTCCTATATTTTTCTTTGCCATTTCCCACTCCTTTAGCTGACTATAGGTGAACAGATAAAGCATTGCATGCAAGAGATAGCCAACACCGCTCTGTGTATAGATGGACCACAGAGGAAACAAATCTGTTTATTAAATACAGTGTAGAGGTGGAATTTGCATGTTTTTGTCTTTATGTAACTGTGAACCAGCATTACTGGTGCAGATTCTGTCTAGCAGGGTGAGGGAAATAGGAAGGCCCTTTGCAAAGCAGATTGGAATAAGATGCAAACTACTTTTGTCAACACAGTGCAGATAGGTCTGGGGTTTTGTTATATTTGTGTTACTTGTTTTGCCAACCGATCTCCTTCATGGCTATTTCATTTGGTGTAATAGATCTCGAACTTTTGCTTCAGCAGTAATATTGTAAGAGAAAAGAATAAAATGCCAACTCTGTGTGGTGGTGTTGGGTGTTGCGTTTGGGGTGTGGAAGGGTTTTTGTCTGGTTGGTTTTTTGAAAGCTCTGCCACCTTCCCCTTTTCTTGCTAAATCTTTCAACCAATCTTAAAGCTGGTGAAAATCCTAATTCTCAGCTTTCCTGCATCTGGCCATGTCACTGTGAAGCAGTGAAAACGTTGTTCCAGATCTTGGTCTGATTCATGAGCGTTCACCTTGATTTAGGTGGGAGGAGGAAGGAAATACTTTGTTATGAAAGAAAATGTTTGAGCTCCTCAGTAATAAGGTAAACATACCTTGCACTTAAGCAGGAAAAGTGTTGGTGGATAACAATGGTAGAATTATAGTTCAATTGATTGACTGTAATAATAAACATTAATGTTTGGCAATGTGTCTTTCCATTTAGAAGTGACTGCAAGGATTGCATGACTCAGCAAACCATGGAGGAGGAGAACCTACCCGGGAGGTGGAACCAGTCCCGGGCTGGTGACAGGGCTGGGTCTTATCCTCACAGGAATTGTGAGATGCCAGGGAGGTGCGTGAGCAGGAAGGATTTGTGCACCTAGGACATAAAGAGGTAATTTGCACCTCTCAAAAGCAAAACCTTTGGATGATCCCTGAGACGTTTGGATTGCACGTGGATGATTTCTCTGCTGAAAAGATCCTGATGAGCATATCAGGAGATGTAGGCACATAAATAAACCTATACATAAATATACAAAAATGAACATGCACATGCATGAAGGATGTTTACACTTCCTTTGTCTACATGTAAATATATTACATTAAATTGATACTTTGTTTTTGTTTGGGTAGGAAACTGAAGTCCAGTTTCCCTTTCAAGGAGGTGAGATCACAGAACTCAAAATGGGTTCTACTCTGGAGAGATTAGATAAACACTTTCTATTTCAGATTGCTTTTTTTTTAACAGATGTTTACAATAACTATGCTCATGTTATTGTTTTTCTCTATCACACAAACCCTGCTGCTGAGTCTTTGATAACTATCTCTTCTCAGTTGGTTATGGAGGAGAAAATCTTAAATGGTCCAAGTATGTGGGCAGGTGGTGAATCATAAATATTTATCCCAGCAGCCAAGTATTTTAACTTCTAAGCTTCGTATTGTGTCTGTGAGCTTTAATTTCAGAGCTGTGTCTTTGAGACCATTTCTGAATCCAAGGTTTATTAAGTGTTCCAAGGACTTATTAATTTTATTAGTTGCTGTATTTATTTCTTGATGTCTTTCAAATTTGCTATTTTTATGTTTTTGTTGTTGATATTTCCTTTTTTTTTAATTTTCCTATTCTAAAGTTTATCTGGTTAGAGCTTTTGATGTGGCAAATGTTGAACAATTTTACTATACATCACCTGACTACAGTAGGACTTAATGATTCTCTTATACATACTTCCTTGTAGCTCCGTTAATTTGGCAAAAATTCATTGGCTTTTTGACATTGATAACCAGAAGCTGCTGCAAGATGTGTATTAGTAGTACTTGAACTGGGCTTGGGGAAAAAAAAAAAGGCAAAAAACCCCCACCAAATAAAAAAAGTCATACCCTGAAGGAGATGGTGAGTATGAGAGAGAAGTTATACAGCACAACAGTGCTCTGAAGACCAGCAGAGGAGCTGTCATGTGTAGTCAGTAAAGCTGCTGAGGCTGGCAGAGTAGACAGGGGTGCGCTGAAGGCAGCGATGCGCAGTTTCAAGGGGTTATGTGTTCTCGGAGGAGTGCAAAAATAGCTGTGAGCTAGTGGTCAGCAAAGGGAAACCACCTTAGTGGTCAGCAAAGGGAAACCGCCTCTCTCTCTGCCTCTGTTATTCCTCTGTTTTTTGATGAAGTGATGGGATCATGCTTCCATTGTGTGTGCTCGGACCAGGAGACTATGCCAAAAATAGCCCAAGGAAGGTGAGGGAGAGATGGGTAACAAAGTGCTGTTTCTGACTGTCTTACTAGAGTTTTAGCTGTTGGAGAATACTTTATCTCTTTTTTTTCAATGATCTGGGATTATATTTGACTTTGTATTGAATTACAAAAATGTGGTGCTGCCAGGTTGCCCTTGCAGAAAGAGAGAAACTGGAAGAAGAAAGAATTGATGAATAAAACGTAAACAGTGGTTGGACAGAGATTGTAGAAGGAATGCTCTTTCCTGCAGTTAGCAAATCTTCCTCCTCTCTTCTCTTTTGTTTTTTATTTTATTTTTCACACCTTGCATATCCTCTCTGTTCTTTATAAACTTAAAGAATTGAACTAAATGGAGTCTTTGAGGCTGGGGTAAAGGATCTTATTTGCTAGTAAGCGCAAATTAGCTAGCTCTTTTAAAACAGAGCTGTATTAAATGATTCCCAAATGATTGCTTTTCACCCAGAAAGTAGTGTTAAGTTGTGAAGTCACTGAGGATCAAAGTGAGTGCTGATGAGCAGCTTGTCCCTTAATGGGTGTCACTTGCCACATCCTTATACTCTTTCAGCATGCTTATCCTGCATCCTTTCTTAGATAAGGGACAGTCTGTGATCTAGTATTATGCACAAAAAAATAACGACCATAGTGCCAGTGACTGGGTAGCTGGAAAGGATCATGCCTGTGAGATTAGGGTAATTTTAAGTTACTGACTGAAGCCACTTATTCTTGAATCAGTTCATCTATAGAAACCACTGCCCACAAAAGAAGCTATGGCAGAAATTGCAGGCTATGGACGTGACATAGTTTCTCTTTCTATGAATCAAAACCATATTGTGGTCTGGCCTAAGGCCACCTTGTGGAGTCTGACACTGCCGTGAAGACAGCTCGTATTTATTTTCTCTTCTGCCTTCCTCCTCACCCCACGCCCACGCACTCCTGCCTTCTGTCAAGAGCATGAATGGTGACTGTCTTGAGGTCTTCTCCGTCATGAGACAGGGCAATGTTTCTAGGTCACCATGCTGTTCTCAAGCAGCGCATATATTCACAGGTGTGTGGGTTTTGGTTTGGGTTTTTTTTTCCTCTTTTAAATCTAGAGAGGTTTGCCTGCAAGATAAAAGATTAAAATGCTTGCAAGGGTAGTTTAAAACTATGTGTGGTTATAACCAAGTTTTTATATAAACTCCAGCTCTGCCCCTCATCAATCCATGTTGTTTCTTTCACATGAACGCTAATATCCGAAGACCAAAAGAGGGTTTTCTAGTGACTCGTAGGTCATGATAAAAGGTAAATATTGCCCACGGTATTAGAGGGTTAGAGTGAGAGTTGTGTGACCCAATTTCCTCCCAGATGAGAACAGGCTTTGGGTTTGATTCTGTTGGCTGTTGGTGCTTAAAACGGAACAATTTTCTCCTTCTCCCCACCATAGGGAGGAAATTCATGTGGCCAAAGCTCAATCAGAGTTGAAGCTGGCCGGTACCATGAGAGACAATAAGAAGGGCTTTCTAAAATGCATTCAAGGCAAAAGGCAAGCCAGAAATAACATTGGCCCATTACTTGATGAGTATGGTCACCTCACAAACAGGGACCTAGACAAAGCAGAGATGTTTAATGCTTTCTTCGCCTTGGTCTTCAACACTGGTCTAGAGAACCATGACTGTGGGAATAATAAACTCCCAGTCGACACCCAACTTGTGCGGGACTTGCTGCTCCAGCTGGATCCCTATAAGTTGATGGAGCCTGATGAGATTCATCTGAAGGTGCTTAAAGAGCTGGCTGATGTCATAGCAAGACCTCTCTCAATGATTCAATGCTTTTGGGAATCTGGAGAGGTCCTAGTTGACTGGAAGCTGGCAAATGTCCCAGTCTTCAGGAAGGGCAACAGAGATGACCCTGGTAACTACAGGCCTGTCAGTCTCACTTCTGTGCCTGGTAAAATTATGGAGACGATTATTCTGGGAGTTACTGAAAAACACCTGAAAGACAACACAGTCATTGGTCCCAGCCAGCGCGGGTTCACAAGGGGGAAGTCCTGCCTAACAAACTTAATTTCTTTCTATGACAAGAAAGTTGACCAGGGGAAGTCAGTTGATGTAATCTTTTTGGATTTCAGTAAAGCTTTTGATACTGTCTCTCACAGTATCCTCCTGGACAAAATGTCCAGCGTACAGCTGGATAAACACGTAATGCAGTGGGTGAGCAATTAGCTGACAGGTCGGGATCAAAGGGTTATATTAAATAGGGTTACATCAGTCTGGCGGCCAGTCACTAGTGGGGTTCAGCAGGCATCCATCTTGGAGCCGGTACTCTTCAGTGTTTTCATAAATTACTTGGATGCAGGACTAGAAGGAATGCTAATGAAGTTTGCTGATGACACAAAATTGGGAGGAGCTGTTGACACTTGAGGGCAGAGAGGCCCTGCAGAGGGATCTGGACAGACTGGAGAGCTGGGCAAGCACCAACCATATGAAGTTTAACAAGGGCAAGTGCTGGATTTTACACCTGGGGCACGGCAACCCTGGATGTACAGACAGACTGGGGAACGAGAGGCTGGAGAGCAGCTCCGCAGAGAGGGACCTGGGGGTTCTGGTCGACGGCAAGTTGAACATGAGCCAACAGTGTGCCCTGGCAGCCAAGAGGGCCAACCGTGCCCTGGGGTGCATCAAGCACTGCATTGCAGCCGGTCGAGGGAGGGGATTGTCCCGCTCTGCTCTGCGCTGGTGCAGCCTCACCTCGAGTGCTGTGTGCAGTTTTGGGCGCCACAGTACATTAAGGATATAAAGCTGCTAGAGAGTGTCCGGAGGAGGGCCACGAAGGTGGTGAAGGGTTTAGAGGGAAGCTGTATGAGGAGTAGCTAAAGTCACTTGATTTATTCAGCCTGGAGGAGGCTGAGGGGAGACCTCATCATGGTCTGCAGCTTCCTCACAAGGGGAGGAGGAGGGGCAGGCGCTGATCTCTTCTCTCTGGTCACCAATGACAGGACCCGAGGGAATGGCAGGAAGATGTGCCAGGGGAGGTTTAGCTTGGATATTAGGAAAAGGTTCTTCCCCCAGAGGGTGGTGGAGCACTGGAACAGGCTCCCCAGGGAGGCAGTCACGGCACCAAGCCTGACACTATTCAAGAAGCACTTGGACAACACCCTCAGAGATATGGTGTGAATTTGGGGTTGTCCTGTGCAGGGACAGCAGTTGGACTTGATGATCCTTGTGGGTCCCTTCCAACTCGGGGCATTCTATGATTCACTAGGAGAGTTAGGAACTTGCATTAATATTTTGCAGTCATTGTTTTATTTTTCCTCCAGTCTGTTTTCTACCCTCCTCTGAGTTTGCTGCTCCCCACCCTTAGCCACTCTTGTACTGGTCTCTCCTTAATCCTTTTGTGCCTTGGATTGAGCCTTATTCTGCACAGATCCAGGAGGTCTTCTGGATCATCAAAGTGCACAGGTAAGCATGTCTTGTAAACCTGTTTATAAGTGTTTTGGCTTCTGTTTTAAAGCACATTCTGATACGGCCTCCCATTAAGAATACAAAGTGTTAAAAAACTAATTTTCTGTCATGTTTAGAAATCTTATTCAAATTTCCTGTCTAAATCTGGGCTAGTTCTTCTCTTTTTCTTTTTCTAGTTTTCCTCTCCCTATTTCGTTGTCCAGCTTACCACATTTTATGCTCTTTTCTATTGCATATGAAACTCAAGGAGAAACATTTACCTTGATTTGCTCTGGTCTATAAGAGTGTGATGAGTGGTAATGAAACATTTTTCAAATTAACTTTTATATTTGTCATTGTTGTAACTATACTGTATCGAATGCTGGCACTAAGCATATGTCAGAGGCAGTTATATGTGCAGCTACGGACTTCAGATGTGTTTTATTCAAAATAAAAACTTTTTTCTGTAACAGGTGGGCCACTGGTTATTTTAAGGAATATTAATTTTCTCTAAACCGGGGACCCTAGCGCATCATGCAGTTTGAATAAGTGTACTCTTTTTAGGAGACGGTGCAGCACCTCACATAAGGCCGAACAATTCCTTTGAGAGTATTTCTGTGAGCTGTTTCTTTCTACTAAGGTCTCTGTACAGAAATAATGGTTGGCTGTTGGTTCCCTGTCTGCATTCAACTAATTTCTGCTGATTTTTAAGTTGCAGTTGTTTAAAATCTTTGTCTCTGGAACTTTCTTGGCAGTGATAGTCCATATGGTGTAGGATAACTTTTTGTGCATGTCTTGCCTTTGTTTTGTTTACATAGTTTTGTTCTGTAGCAAATGTTTCTCCTGTTACTTGTAAATGCGCCTTTTCTCCATCAACTTTGTATGCTGCATAAGAATAAATTGTTATAGTTCCCAACTGCAAATGTCCTGCTGGTTCAACAACTACTGCTTTATCTCTTTCAGTCACTGTCATGGGTATGAGCTCCTGACCTGTTGTGTCATGGTCTTGAGGTGAGCATCCAGTTAGGCACTAAATCACATGCTAATGGTCTTTCAATGCATAGCTGTCATATCATGTACACTGATGGCATATTTAATGGTAAATCATGCAGTCAATGTTTCAGGTCTTTCAGCTTTTTTTTAGGGCTCCAGCTAAAACCTAATGGTTGTTAGCCATCTATTCAGAGAGAGTCATAAGATCAAAGAGCACTTTGCTGTGTGTTTAATTATAGTACCACATGGTCAAATAGTTACTTTGTTGGTGCAGTGGATTGTTGGAACCCAATGTGACCAATCTTTGCTTTCAAACCATAGAAGTTACTTGAAAAAATGTATTAATAAGGAGAGAATGTTATTAATTATCATATATATACACTATACTAAAAGGGTTTCTGGAAATTTTCTAAACAAAATTAAAAATGAGTATGTTAAGATTTTCACAAAAGTCTGCATTACTCTCCTTTTTTCTCCTATTAGAAGCTAGATTTGAATGGAGCAGCAAATGTGTCGCATAAAGGTGAAGGATTAGTGAAGTAAGGTCCAGAGCTCCTGCAGCTTCAGGCTTTGCTGAAGAAACCAGCCTGTAGGTAATCAGGATGCATCTCCAGACATGAGCTGTATCTTTGAAACTGGACTTTGTCTAATCGTTGTCTGGCACATATAAGAAGTTTGTAAGCAGTGGAGGAGCAGGCAGGAGTTGGCATGGGAGGATGAAGTATCCTTCTGTCTGTCATTCTGGGTGTCCCTCCCTTCCCAGCTCTTGGCCAAGCCCAAACCTCACTTCCAGCTCTGTCCCAGACCCATGATTTTGAGGTGGGATTGGCTTTTTGAGAAGGGCATGATTTGTGCTTAATATGGATGTAAACATTTTTACTGACCATGCCTTCTCAATGCTCATCTGTTTCTTAGAAAGACTTCTACTTCAGCTTTTAGGATCTGACCACTGAAGCCTAGGGCTGTAGAGGGAGGGGATTACGTCCTGTCTAAAATACTTTAAGTGGCAACTCTAATCTGGGATAGAAAAGATAATCCTCAACAGGCTTGTAATAACTATGTTAAAAAACTGCAGTGGAGGAAGAAAGTGCTTCTGCTTTTCTTTAAAAATATAGCACCATAAAACATTAGAAGATGGCTGATGTATGCTGAATTATCTGTTTTGCACTGATGTAGCTGATGCTGTGCAAATCCTGATCCTGTAAATGTGCTGGACTAGCTCAAGTGAGCTATCAAGGCACCTGCCTGCATCAGTATGGAAAATAAAATCTCACCCAATTGCCAACACAAGGCTGCTGTAGATGTCTGTAGATGTAAATCTTCTGTTTGAGCCTAGTGTCCTTCTTGAGAGGATTAAGGAGGAGGTGTGGTGTTTTCTACTAGAAAACGCTCTCAGCTGAAGAGGTTAATTCTGAGTACTTGCTTTGTGCCGAAGGTACAGTGCATCTATTCTCAGCTTCCTGTTGACTTCTGGCTACAAGCAGTAAATCAGCCTAATGTAGTGCGAATATTGTAAAACAATGTAATTTAATGCCCTTATTGTGGAATGCTACAAGAAGAAATGTTTTAACATCCCCTTTGAACATCCCTTTTATATCTGTTTGAATATCCCCTTTCTATGTGTTTTATGAAGAAATAATCTGGCCCTGAGTCAATGCATAGCTGACTAAGGTGTTTGAATCCCATAGCTGATTAACTGTGCAAAGAACAAACTTTTAGACTTTGGAAGTAACATGTATTCATTTTCCCCCCTACCTCCTGTTGGATTTTTATGCAACAATTGCAGGTGAAAGAGGCAAGAAAACTTGCAAGCTGTCAATGGCTGCATGGTATTATAAGCTTTAGTCTCCCCTGTGCTTATATGTATTTCCTATAATTAGCAAGTTCTGTGACTAAGAAATAAACCAGAATTTTTTCACTCCCTTGTATTTGCTACCAACACAAGGTATGGCATTCAGATACAGCTCATGTGTTGCACTTTCAAACTGTTGGAATTTTGTGTGCATGGCTTTATATTTTTGTCTGTTTTGCTCTTAAACAAAGCAGGAAGGAAGGAGATGATGGAGAAGGTGATTCTCTATCCAATTTCCATTTCCTTCTGTCTTTAGAAGGTTTGTAATAATGTTGCTGTGTACATGCAAATGATGTTAATCAGGAGATTTTCGTATCAGCTTTGTCAACGTTTACATTCACTTTACACATTGAATTTGCATTTGAAAGGGGCTGTTATAATCAACATTTAAAGGATAACATAGTCAAATTTACATTTGATTGAGTAGAAATGTTAAGTAATTTTAGCTGAGCTGTTGCTAGGAAACAAGCCAATGTTTTTGTATTTTTTTTTCTTAATCCATACTGCCTTTCTATGTAATTGGCAATTCATCTGGTAATACAAAACCACCCGCACTCAAACAGTATAACTAAGGTTTTTACTACATTTCTAGATGTATAGTTTTACTACTCATCAGAACTTAGGGTAAAGTTTTGGAGAAATATGCATGTAAACAGTCTAATAGTCATCCATGACTACTTGTATGTGTGATCATGGGTAAAATCAGCGATTTGACTTGTTTAAACAACACATAAATTCTGGATGTTTTTATGATAAGGTATCTTTTTTGGAAGTATACTAATGCATTTCCTTTTTTCGTGTTTGATGTTTATAATGTTAGTCACCATTCACAGAACATCGCACAGCTGCCCAAGAATTCAGCTGAGTTTTATGCATGACTCCTCAGGGTTTGTGTAGTATGCAGTTTTGTCCTTATCCTGGGTGATCATTTTGATAACTCTGTTATTTTCATTCAAGTGGGCAAAATGAATTGTAGCTGCAAAAGGAAATATTCTGATTTCGGGTATGCTCTGGCTGTTGGTTGTGTATCTCTTGGAACTTGCAGGAGGACTCTACAGCTTGGCAATTCCCAGCAGTGTTCATCTGGCAAAAATGCTAATTAAAGGGAAGAATAGTTCCTATTCATATCAGTCCCAAAGCATTTCAAGTGCATTATCTGTGTGGTGCATATAAATGTGGCTATCCCCTGAAACTTGTTACAAGGCAGTTGAAGGAATGTTGCTCCTTACAAGGCCAAATAGAGAGTCTCTTGCCTCCCACCCTGCCGAACCAGACAGAATACAATTTTGATGTAGGTATACTGTCCTTCTCACTTCATGTACCCCAAAGTTTTTTATGTGGCCATCAGTCAGAGGCTGGTGGTACGGTGACTCTGTAGGCAAAGATAGCCACAGTTCTTCACAAGCCCATGCATGGCTCACGAGCATCCCTGGGCACCCAGACTTCTGCAAACCTGGGAAGAGGGCTGGCTCAGTATTATTATCCCTTTTTAATCCCTTCTGAAAGCAGCAATAATTCTTACCTTTCCACCTTCATGGTGAAGTTAAGTGGGCAGATGGACTTCTGCTTTGCATGCAGAACTAAAAGGATTCAAATCTCGGCGTGACGTGTAAACCTCGCGGCTTTCTGGCTGGGGCTAGGAGTGCTACTGGCTTTAATCATATTGACAGTAGTTTTGGGGCTGCTGTTATTGTAACACTGCGTAAACAGTACAGGCATTCCAGATCTATGCTGCAGGAAAGACCATGGATTCCTTCTATTTTTATGGTCTCCCAGCGGTATGGGCTGCATTCCTCAGATTCTGAGTAATCCGTGCACGTGCAAAATATGTATTATAAAATCTGGTCAGGCAGGGCCTACCATTGCAGTGGAGCAGATGTGGGTTTCCTTCAGCTCTTAGCACCTGTTGCATTCCTTACTGGAAAATACTAATTAAAATAGCTTTTTTGCACTACTCGTTTTATTTGTCTTTAAAAAAAATAATTGTCCTCCATGGTTCAATGTGGTTAGAAAGAAAGCTCAGGCAGCTAATTCTCATTTACATACTCATAGTTCTCATGTGTTGGTAGTTGTGAACTTGCAGTTCTTCAGTGGCTTTTGGAGCCTCTGACTCTGGGAAGGAAGACATACAATCTATGTAGCTTGAACCCTACTACGGAGCAACTAGGAGTTGCATTTATGGAGGGAAAATGGGTTAACTTGGTAGTAGAAGGTGGAGAAAGGTCAACGGAGAAGTGTATCTGTACATCAACGTAACAGAGTTGTTCTTCAGGAATAGGCAGAACAAAACCCCACACTTACATGTAGAGAATCCTAGTAACTTTAAATAGCCAGGAGAATTCAGATGCTCTGCTCAGCTTTTTAAGCAATTAGCCTTGTAACATGCTCAGGCTGAGTACAGAAAACTAACCAAGCGCATTTGAACAGAGTATTGAGGATTTTAGTGTGGAGGGTGGGGTGTAGCACATGTGTGTGCACGTGTGGGAGCTTGTGTCTCTCACTCCTTGCATGTCTCACTCGTGCCTCCTATCTCTTCAAGACATAACTTCATTTAGCTTTCTCGGTACGAAATCTAGGAGACAGAATGCACTTAGAGATGTCAACTGAGTCTACATAAAACTTCATGTGAACAGCTATCTTCCTGTGGAAATTACCGGTTTTGGTTTGGTTTTTTGTTTGTTTGGTTTTTACACTGAAGCCTTACATCTTTAAGGTGTGGACAGGGTCTTGGGCGGGATGCATAACAAAAGACATGAGCTACCACTTAGCAAAGCTGTCTAGTAGTTCGGTTTAAATATTACTTTAAGTTACTGTTAGAAACTTTAATACCTTCCACTGCTCCCATGTTTTATGTGAAATGTTAAAATAGCGTATGTGGGTGCCTTTTGGGAGACTGGCCATTGATACTACATCTGTGTTATGTAGTGCAAGATCACTGTATTGCTGGTGCTTACAACTCCTTTAGAACTTCTGTTTTCCACTGTTTCTTTTCCCCCTGGAACAGTGATTGCAATACAGAAGAAGTGTGGGTTTTTGCTTTGTTTTTTTTTCCTAGATAGTATTGTACTAGAGGTTGAAACACTCTGATTTTACAGGCATGAAGATGCACAAAAAATGTTCTTATCTGATTAATTCTGTATGCTAAACTTTTATTCTGGGTGCTGGA
>VZTV01066134.1:0-12115 GCA_013400875.1 Anhinga rufa
AAGGCTCTGCTCTGCCCATTTTAAAAATTGTTATCTAGCCAAAATCTGCAGAGCAATGAGATTGTACGTACCTTGCAGCATACAGCCTGAACTGAGAGACAGCCCAAGCCTTGTTTTCCTGCAAAAGCGATCAGCCCCCATGGCAAGGCACCCAGCAGCGCAGCCAGCAGCTGTTGGTCCTGGATGCAAACAACAGCCAAACACCTTCAGATGTTCCCGCCACAGTGGGAATCAACAGTCAGTGTTAATAGCTGTAACACTGCTCCTTTCCTGGAAACTTGTTAAGTATGTAAGTTGATGAACAACCAGTAGAAGGATATTAATTAATACTGGCCTCCAAACAGCATCTGCATCTCCTAGTGCCCAGCCCAGTGGAAGGGTAGGAAACTAAGCATGGATTTAGGAGGTTAAGATGAGGCACCCAGCCTCTGCTACAAGCTCTGACTCAGCTGTTCAGACACACTTCTGGCAGCCAGCCTGCAGGGTATTTACAAGGAAATATCACATACCATTAAGCTATCATGGAGGAACTGTCAGAAGCAGGGACCTGTATCAATTACTGAGACAGCACCAGTCAGCAAATTAACATGGGTTGCATCATAAGAGCATGACTACTTAAGCTATTAGTCATGGGTGGCAAACTAGGAGACTTACAGCTATCAGCATGTGACTATGGCACAAAATTCAACATAAAGAAAGGGGGTAACAAGAACTCATTCTCTCGAGAGAAAGGGGCAGCAACATATCCAGGTTTGCAGGTGGAGCTTCCACCCATGCATGCTGCCTGCATTGTGAGATGTCCCAGCAGCTTCGACTGGCCTCTGTAGAAGGTCTGGCTGAAGTGAAGTGGAATGGTGCACTAACTGAGCACAGAAGAGTTCAGGCTAGAAACCAACAAGTCTGGCTTTAATAGTCGTGAAATGCAAGACTGTTGGGTCAAGGTTACGAGTGGAGCTAACTGGAGAAGGCAGTAGTAAATACTTACTGTTAGTGATTTGAGTCAGCAAATGAATCAGAGACAGCCCTGAGTAGTCTTTCAGAGGAGATATCATGAGCTCACTGGATAATAAAAGCTGAGGTACAGCAAAACCCAGAAATACAGATGCTGCAGGTCCCAGCCCTGAGCTCCCTCTAACACCAGGTTCTCCTCTGCTCCCAGGTGCCAGGGGGGTTATTTGCTGTGGCAAGTAATAAAAGGGCTGGGTAAGGCAGCACACAACACCCTAAATTTGCAGAGCTCCAACAGCATTTCTTACTTTGGCATCAGCACTGCCCAAGCAGGGTGATGCTGCCTCTCCTGTTGAGTCAGCTCGAGGCACTGGCATGGCATTTGCTCAGAGTTTCTAACTCTTGCCAAAGCTCAGCTAACCGTTTTGAGCCAGCTCAAGTATCTTAGTACCTACTGCACTTTTTACCCATAAAATAAGTCTCTTACTGTGCATTCAGTATGATGATGCTTTACGTGGAGCAGTGAAAGCCAGCTCTCAGTTTGCAAGGGAGCAAATCTTCCGCCTGTGGAAGCTCAGAAGAGCATACTGAAGACAGGGTTAAATCTGTTGGTACCAGTGATGAATTTCATCTCTCCCAAAATGCCTGTCTACCATGAGTTCCTCTCCATGCAAAATTGGCCAAGTGTAATACAATAATAATACAAAATGTTTTTACTATCCTGTTTTCCTAAAGTAATCTTTTGATACAAGCATTAGGGCAGTTGTTGTGTATTGTATCCTGATTTTAAAATAGTTCCTGGCTAAAGCCAGGTGAGGCACTCAGCTTCAGGGCAACACAGCAACATTAACATTCCTCTTGTATCAGATAAGTGGTGATATTTGTTATTATAGCACAACGGACCCTTTATTTAAAAGCAGAAAATACCTTCTCTAGTACTACCCTCTTTGGAAGTAAGGGAAAGAAAACATTCTCCCTAAAAATAGAGGTAAGTCAAAGCCAAGGACTATAGCAGAGAAGAGCAGCAAGAAAAGCAAGGCAAAGGCAGGCTTCTACATGGGGACAATTTTTGAAGGAGGAGATCTGTACATACTTTATGCAGCCACAAGGGAATGTTTTCTAAGTTGTTCTGGGATGGTTGTTTCTGCTGCACAGCCGCCCAGCAGTAGGACTCCACGTAAGCAGCCTGCCGCCAGGAGAAGGAGCTGGGTGCAAAACAGCTTATCTGAGCACCTGGGAAAACAAAGCAAAAATTATCACATCCTCAGAAGATTAAAAAAAAAAAAAAGAAATCAAGTTTAGGAACAAAAGCTTACACTTTGGATTTCGCAGTATCCAAAGCTATTAGGTTAAGCAATCAAATGAAACACAGTAGCTCTGCACGGAGTAGAGTCACTGAATTCCCACCGCACTCAAACAGTTAAAATCCCACAGGGACTCTCTGATGTCTCCTAAGGGTTGAGACACTATATTAGAAGCACCTGTCTTTTAGGCCTATTTTCTTAAGTTTTGGGGGGAACATGACCTCCAAGACCTGTCTCTCTCACTTGCACTTGACTCAGGTTGGCCACAGGGGAACCAGCAGATATAAAGTGTGATCAGATAAGGCTGGTTTCCTGAGGAAACATCTACCATCACATACTATCGTGCTGCCATGCTTCCCAAATGCACATCCTACCACTTACAGGTTTATTAAAACAAGACCTCAAACACCATTCCTGCAGCCCTTGCAGTGATGAAAGTGCAAGTCTGGCCCAGTTTGGTACTGCCGCTTCATCTGCCTCTGAGACTGCGCATGAGTTTTTAGACAAATTCTGCTCTGACCAGCTACGGGCACCAGTTGAGTTTCTCACTCAACCAGTTGAGTTTCACACCTCAACGAGGAAGAGTGGGTTTTGGATGTGGAGTATCAGTGGCTCCTTGGATGAGAGCTAGTAAAACAGAACAAGGGGGTTTGATTTTCTTTCTGAAGCTTTGGTATTGAAAGCAAAAATACCCCACACATTTCCAGCGTTTCTCCATTTCCTAAATGTTGAAACAGGTTAGCTGTTTCACCAAATGATTTCACAAAGTGGAGACAGCTCTTCCATGAACATCCCTCTTCCAAGAGCAACCTCCAACACAACACTAATATCAAAATAGCAAGAGGGGCAAAATATTGCTACTTTTTTTTTTTTTAATATACTAATCAACAGTAGTGCTAATGCCATCGCTGTGTGCTTTATAGGGAAAAAGTATTTTGTATAAGATTGTATCATTCATGCCTTTTTGCTGGTTTAGCTTTTAGAGAATAAGAACTTCTTTTGTAACAGGAGCTGACCACATTTGCCTTGTAACTTGTAGAGACTTTTTACAAAGTAGCATAGTCAAGGGGTATTATAAATAAAAGCCTTTCCTTATGAGTCACTATTATAATTATTTCTAAGGCTGTAGTATCATAAGCCTCTCACAAGCCTCCCTTATGGAAAACAAATTACTGTTTATCATACCAGAGCTCACGTGATTTAGCAAAGTTGGCACCAGACAAGCACTTGCACTCTCCCAAAGCTTTAGGAACTTCTGCTCCCTAGAGAATTTCCATTAGCTGTGGAAGCTCAAGAAATAATACACTGCAGGAAAAAGGAAAAAAAAAAAAAAGAAAGCAGGCAATTGGAGTGTCTGTTCTCCACTGGATAAGGACCATTTACGCTCTGCTCTCATCACTTAACGAATCTCCCGCTGCTGGCTGTGCCCAGTGTGAAGCAGCAAACAAAAGACCCTCTCAAAGGGTGAGCAATAGGAGTGTTCAGAAAGATGCTTTGTCCTATTGATAACTGTGGATCTGCAACAAGAAACACATTCCATGTGTTCATTCTTGCTAACCAGTGGGAAACCACTGAAAGTGATGGAGTGTTTAAATTGGTGAGGAAAAAGGCAGCCAGCCTCCTTCCCCACAATTAGTGATGAAAAAGGCAGCCAGCCGCCTTCTCCAGAGTTATGTGCACAACTTCATACCAGGATAGCTACAGCAACGCCAGTGGTGCAGGAGAGCAGTGAACCTGGCTCTTCCAATCCCCAGGGTTTCAGCAGGAATGTTGGAAACCTTTGACAACTTGACTTGGGAGCCAAGCAGATAGAGCTTGACATCAAGCAGAAGCTGAGGACACTCTGGTTTCTGCACTGCTTTTTAATTAACTTTTTGCAGTCTTAGTTGTAAACACTTGTTAATGTAAATTACAACTTTGCACTAACCATGGTAATGTTAAGGCTTAAATGGAGAGGTTGGTTTTGTGCATAATCTACAGAGAACACAGATTATTAAATGCATCTGAAAATGGTCACAATTTTCAGTAGTTTTTTCCTTCCTTCTCCCCTCCAAAGGAGTAATGGAAATAAATCTATACAGATAATGTACTTTAGGTTGGGCTATTCTGGAGGAAGTCAAAGAGAAAATCTGTAATTTCTATTAGAGGAGAAATTAAGCAAAGGGCCAAACACCTTCCACAGACCCACTGTGCTGTGCACACATGCATGCACATGTCTAGTTTAAGAAAGGCTAATAGTTCTCTTCTACCAAAGGAACAGCCTCTCGGCTTGGTGACCTGAAACCATTCCCCATCCTTTGCTGCCACAAGTAATAGAAGGGGAAAAAGACAAGCAGCAGCCAAGCCCATAACAAAAACAGGGAGATAAAACACACAGCGAGAAGGATGAGGAACAATAAATGACTGCATTCATTAAGCAGTTGCCACAACAGTCTTTGGCCAAGTTATCATTACACTTGGCAAAGTACTTGTTTTTTTAATAATTCCCTGGTACTAAATCAACTTCAGAGGGGGAGTGACGGGGATTTGACTTACACTTTTGCAAACAAATGAGGATGAAAAAATGCCACTTACTGTGGTTGCCCTAAAGAGAGACCACCCAAAAGAGCTGCTGAAACTTAAGGCAGCAACAGGTGTGCATGTATGATAAAAACTCACTTTTACAAGTGCACTGAGATTATCAGATGGAGTTGGTTGCTGATGGCAGGAATTACTTGCAGGTATGCAACGGAGTGCAGAGTAAAGCCCAAGTCACTGCAGCCACCAAGCAGCAAGGCCGAGCTGTCACCCCACCCAGCTGCGGCACGTCTTCATGCATGCTCTGCAAAACAAGCCCCCAGCTATCTCCTCTACATCTGTACCAGGAGAATCCTTTTCTTCTGCAACTGGCTCCTCTGCAGCTCCTATACAGCACTGTAAAAACTGGCATGGGGCTGCCTACAGGTGGAGATCCTGTGCCCTGGTAACACCTTTTCATCTACTTTGCCCAAGTCTTGCAAGCTCTTTTGGGAACGATCTGTCATCACATATCTAAAAGAAGATCCCCAATCCCAGCTGGGACTTCTCAGAGTTGAGATGCAAGCAGCGGGCCTACTCCAGCTCCTTTTGCCCAAATGGAGGTAGAAATTTTGGTATCGATACTAAATGAGCAGGATAAAAGTCACTTCTGCGATTCCCACCCTAGTGCCCTTGTAGATGCCTTCCGAAAAAAAGAAGCCTACCTACAAAAAGAAACTCCCAGAATCCCAAGGAAAACCTCAGATCTGAAGGAGAGAGTCCCTGTTCGGTATCCAGCTGCTTTGCTGGGGCACAACATGGGACAAGCAGAGGGCTCAGCATCCTCTGGCTGCATCCCTTACCAGAGAGAGCATAAACCCAGCAAGCTGGACTGGTTTCCTCCCCAGTGGCTTAACACCCCTCTTCTGACTTACACATCTAATTAAGAAACTACAGCTGACAGAGAATACTTCCAAGAATCAATGTTAATCATATGCTGAACTATTTTCCCTTAACCAGGATCAGGTGGTTGTAGTTGACAGGATTAAACCTTCAGTAAGTAATTATTTGGTTTCTAATACATTGCAATAGCTGGAAAAAGATTTGCATAAGTTTGGATGAAAACCTAGCTGTTAATTACTACTATAATTTTCCACGGGGCAAAATGAACTAGCCACACTACCCAAACACCTGATTTTATCTAGCAAGAATTATCCACACTAGCAGTCACCAAAGAAAAACTCACAACGAAAAATCAAGGCACACATACACAATGTACAGACTGCCAGGCACCATCCAACGCACATCCTTCACCCCAACATTAAAAAAGACTTTAAAATATGAAAAAAGGTGTCTCAATGCATGCCAAAGAAGGAGGAACTGTATGCGTGGGTGTGCAAATATGCATTAAGAGTAGACCAGAAAGAGTGATTTTATGAGATTTATGGATGCTTCTCGTGGACCAAAGTGGCAGGTTGGGTGAAACAGAATAAACGCTATGTTTAAGAAGGAAGTATGGAGAGACATAAATGAGTTGCACTGTATAAAGAACCTGTTCCCTGAGGTTTACTTTGGCAATAGAGTAGTAGCAGAATGTAAAGCTCAGGTGATGCAATGTTTAAGCGGAGTGGGTCAGGGGAGCCAGCAAGTATCTTTCCCTCTCCATGGGGCTGCCAGCTATCCCTCACAGAAGTCTCAAAATCATGCAGTGGGGAAACAGATGGATGTTTATCAAGCACTGCCTTCAGAGCAATAGGTTTTTTTGATTCATGGGAAAAAAAGCTTGTGAATGAAATTCCCACCAGGGAGCTTTAAGGAAAACAAAAAAAGTTTCCCTTCACCTGAAGGAGAAACATCTCAAAACGGGCAACGACCATCTGGCTCCACTGCCAAGGCTGGCGGTACCCCAGATCTCAGGCAACACCAGACGGCCATGATGCTTTTTAGATTAGTTCTGACACCAAAAGCAGCTTATCATCATTTCCATAGGAAAGGTAAGCCTACACTTGTAGGCTCTGTTAAACAGAAAAAAGGTGTCTTCACCAAGAGCTAAAGAAGTTCACCCAAAGACAATTTAGACTTGACATTAAAGTAAGTGTTTTTACAATTTTGTCCTGGCTCCCTAGGCAGGCCCGTTCCTGATGCTGGTAATTTCTGCTGTTTACTGAGTACTCCTTATATGCCAAAGAGCAGCGCAGCGTATGCTGCTGTTCTCTGGGGTCTGCACCCCTAACGAAAGATGCTTTGAAGTCCGCAGCTTGTCTGGCTGCTCCAGGCTGATGCTACCCTGTCATTAATGGCCCGTTTTTCAGAGCACCCTGCTGAACTAAATACAATATGTGCAAACGTCGACTATTAGCGCACAGCCTGCTTCAGCAGCGCTTGGAGATGTTTTTCAAGCTCTCAGCTAGCAGATGCCATAGTAATAGTCTTTGGCCTAATTACACCCAACTTAACTTTAGCCCCCAGCCTTACGGAAGTCACAAGATAGGATTATTTCCCAAAAGCTTCCCCAGCAACTTGTGAACATGAAGGGAGAGGGACATCAGCAGGGAGGGCCAGCAACAGGGTAGCAAGAGAGGGAAGGCCCATAATCCAAGAGCTAAAACTAGTTCTTGGTATATTTGTTATTATTTAGTCTCACAATTGGGGTTTTTTTCCCTTTTGATTCTCATGACTGAGAAACATGATTAATCTGTACAGAGAGATATGGGCCCAGCTGGATGTACAATAAGGGATGCTGCAGGCGTGTACCGCTGCCCCCGTGGCACCCACAGAAGCTGTTGGGATGCAGCACCCCAAGTTCCCCGCTAACACCCTTTGCCCTCTGTTTTCTGCTGGCCAAAGCACCTCCAATCCCACAGGTGGCCAACTCGGGGGGTGGGAACTAAAACAAACAAATTGGGGAAAAAGCGCTCCCAGAAATTAGGTGGAAATTGAGCAGGGCAAGCAAGGATTGTCACCACTGGAAAAGCCCAAAGTAGTCAATGGGGACATTAACCCCATGGTGTGTAGAGCATAGGGCAAGGCTCCACTTCCCCATCTTTGTGCACCCTCTAGCAAGGAGGTAAGATGCATCAGAGACCATCAGAGGGAAATAAGACTTTTTTAGTGCAGCAAATCTTCATTTTGACAGATTCATGCAGATGCTGTGGGTTGGTCCGTGATCAGGCACTTCCTAACTCACCATCCTGCCACAACTGACAAGCCAGTAGCACTACTCAGAGCCTCACGATGATCATACCCAAGTCTCTTAGGTGTCTTTACTTAAAACGTGATGGTTTCTGGGCCCTGGGAAGGCTTCCAAGGTGATTTGTAATATTAGAAAATAAACAGAGATGCTAAAACAAGAGGATTAATTAATTCATCTTTATCAGGGAGTATACTGATAGGACGAGGGGTAATGGTTTTAAACTGAAAGAGGGTAGATTTAGATTAGATATAAGGAAGAAATTCTTCACTGTGAGGGTGGTGAGGCACTGAACAGGTTGCCCAGAGAAGTTCTGGATGCCCCCTCCCTGGAAGTGTTCAAGGCCAGGCTGGATAGGGCTCTGAGCAACCTGGTCTAGTGGAAGGTGTCCCTGCTCATGGCAGAGGGGTTGGAACTAGAAGATCTTTAAAGGTCCTTTCCAACCCAAACCATTCCATCATCCTATGATTCTATACTAGCAATGTCTGAGCCATACACAACCAATGCCCAAGACTGAACCTGTAGTAAGGACTGTTGGTGGCCACCACGAGATTCCCTTTTTCTTCCCACTCCAGCTCTCTCCCTCCCTCCTCGTCTCCCTTCCCAGCCATCACCTCCCACGCGAAGCCACAGTGAACGCAGCCGGCACACTCTGCCCGCCGCGCAGCAGTGCCCGAAAGACTGCGGTATAGAGAAGGTCAAACAACATCATTTGGTGACAAGCAGCCGCTGGGCTTAAGCATGTAGGAGCAACTCACAGTTCCCTTCCTATGGGAAAGGATGCAAATATTTGATGTCGACTGGACAGCTCATATCTGCTTTTCTTTCAGCTGCAGCCCAAGGCAGCCACTATTTCCCAGAACTAACTTGGAAACAAGCCTCAGCGAAAATTAAGCAGCTTGTTTTGGTTTTGTCTCTGCTCAGCTGTCTGTACCTGCTTAGGGCTCCAGTATCCTGCAACAAGCAGTGTCTTGGTAATAAATATCTATGTTTTCAGCTAAGTTGTTTACGATAAGGAAGCATATCTCATAATATATACACACAGAGTTTCAAAACTGGGATCTCAATCCTGGCTCAAAGCTATTCTTATTAAAAACATGGTTATGGAAAAAGGACCCAGATAAACTTCTACTGATTCTGTTGTTCATACAGTGCTGAGGGTACCCCTTTTTTTTTTTTTTCCCTTTTCTATGAGGGATGGGTGATTTAGCCTTATTTATAAGGTTTCTGTTCCTGTACTACCTGACCACCTGTAGTATATTTACCCTAAGAACTGCTAAGTAATACTGGGAAATAAAATAAGGCCATAACATAAGTAATAGAAGCATACACAACACTGTTCAAACCCTCACAATCTGTTGTTATTTCCATTTTCAACTTCCCAGTATAAAATTATAAAAAAAACCTATATAAAACAAGGTCTAGCTGTAAAGAGATAACAGGTGCAGGATTTCAAGCAGCAAAGCTTCCCAGGGCTGGCAGGGAACAGCTCAATCACAGCTAAGCATTATGAGAATCAACCTAAAATCATCACAAACCTGCAGCTGACCATTAATAACCAAGAATATAACCAAGAATAAACTTAGATTAGTTCTCTTGCCCCTGGAGGATGCTGAAGTGCGGTGCAGACACTGACCCCGAGAGTTTCAGCAGTGACTGCTGGCTGAGCACAGCAGCTGTTTTCCATGCCTCCAGCAGAGAAATCCTCTGCGATACCCAACCGGAATCTCATTTATTTCCTGAAACTGTTATCAAAACTAAAAGTCACTGGGCAGCTTCAGAGAACCTCCATGGCCTTCATAAGCATCTTCATAATTTTGCACAATTAACAGCAACTGCATGTAGGAAGAAAATTGCAGTTATCTGACACCGCGCTGCAACGAAACAGCAAAGCAGGGCGGGAAGGGAAGGTGACAGCTCAAGGAGCCAAGAGAATTTTAGGTGGGAAGAATGCAATTATCCCAACCAAAATAGGATCTGCACATTCATTTTTGGGAACGGTGTTCAATTTTTATACCTGGAGGCAGAGATATTTCCATGTTGTGACTCACATACCACTTTCACAACCACTTCTGATTCCTGGTGCTCTTCTTCAGACCGAAAACAGACCCTACCATTTTCTCTCAGTTTAGCACTCCCAAACTTTTTCAAAGCACAATTTTAACAGGAAGTGTTTGAAAACAATACTTGCTTTCTATTTTGCCGCTGGCTGAACACTAGTGCTCACAGAACCGGGCATATCCAGACCCAAGACCCTCTCTATCCCAAAAAGCCTTAATGAAAACAGGAAATCGGGATCTCCCATAAGCAGCCAGCCTGCTAAGCTGCAAGGACTGTGAGGCAAACAGGTGACAGCCGTAAGAGCAGCACGGCTGATATAGTATCACTTTCTGTATGGAAACCACGTGGTGTAGTTTTACTCATGCCGGGGGCCTGGCATATTTCTCATACTTACTTTCATATTTGTTTTTCAAATAGAGGAGCTTGGTTGTAAAGCCCATGATTTCTTCTAACAGGTTCTCAGGATTATAAGCAAAATAAAGCACTTGCAAGACGTAGCGTGCATTTTAGTTCTTGCTTTATGAATCTACTGCAATCACAGATTCAGTTTGAATCAGTTTAATACTGAAATATGTTATATATAGCATGCACTGAGGCCCGAATGTTTGACTAGCGAAGATGAGAACTTAACTCATCTGAAAGAAAAGCACACTTTACCAGACTCTGCAATTCAACTGCATGTTGGAGCTTTATGTAAGGAAGAAAAATGAAAGAAATATTTCTGGTAGAGGTCATAAAAGAGACCTTGATACACAGGCGCTGTTTCAAATCAGATCCAGCACTTTTAGAGGAGAAGCAGAAGGAAGAACTATGGGGCCCATATACGAGCTAGTATATGCAAGCCCTCTTTTTCATTGCTTTAAGAGGAAGAAATGTGCACTTATCAGTAGCAGATCTAAAACTAAAAGCAGCAGGTTAGATTACAGAAATACTGCTGTATCCATCCAGTCTCTGACTGACCAGACCTGCCACAGGCCTCGCATCTGGTCTTGGCATTCCCGGCCTGGTTGTCCTTGACTCCTCTGCACGGTTATTGCAGGCCACAGCGCTTTGGGTCAAAAGCGCTCCTACTGCAATAGGTGTGTAGCTAGATGTAAATACAGCAGTCTGGGGCATCTTCTCTCTTAAGCAGTCTGCTACCTGATCAACACTATTCATGATGTTTTTGCAGTTTTACTACTAATTCACAGTCCCATTCCAGCTTCCACTCTTGGACATTTACTTGACTCAAACCTATAGATGATGTGTCTCAGGTATACAACACCGAAAGCCAATGAACAGGTACATGCAGTAAATCAAACTGTTTCTGAAAGGGTGGAAGTCCTGTGATTCACCCCTGTCTCAAAATGGTCAGTACTGCTTATTCACCTTCGAAATCTTTGTTCACACAGCGCTATCTAAATGCGGAGCAATTCCTATAAGCAAACAGATTTTATAAGTGAGCCCCGAGTTACAAGTCCTTGTCATTTGGATTTAAAAGTCTCCTCACCATTTCAGGCCCTGAGAAGGGCTGGCTACTAGGCTGCTGCACAAGCACTTCTGTAACTTGGGGATGGGGGGAAAAAAAAAATAAACAGCAAAATAATTAGGAAACTTTGCCCTTCTCTGGTAAAGCACAGCTTCATCTACTGAGCCACACCAGAGGTTGAACTGGAAGAGCTGCAGAAGCAGAGCAGGGGAAAGCTTTGGAGAGCGCTTCCACCGCCCGTCCTGCATCCGAGGAGCGGGTGGCCAGCCTCAGCCTGCCACTGAGCCGCCCGCAGCCCAAACGCTGAGGTCCGAGACCCCTCTCCCTTGGCCCCGATCCCTGACAGCTGCCGCACGACGGCGAGAGCGCACTGCGGGGCGCTCCAGGCGCGGGGAAACAGCAGAGCGGCGGCAGGGCTCCTCCACAGGAGCAGGTGCGGCAGCCGAGCTGGCAGGGCTCTCGCTCAGAAGGTTGGGAACGGCATTAGGAGAGTGACAGCGGTTAGGGAATGCTCCGAGGAGGAGGAGGAGGGGGGCGCGGGAAAGGCCAGCCGGGCTGCCCGGCGCACCTGGGCTCGGTTGCTCGGCGGCCCGCCTGCTGCCAGGGATGCTCCCCGGAGGGCTGCTCTCCCCGCCGCGGCCCCCAGCC
>VZTV01066136.1:0-12498 GCA_013400875.1 Anhinga rufa
AGACCAGGTCAATACCAACATGCAAGATGAAGTTAAATGGAATCAAAGTTTCATTTCTAAAATAACTAACCATTCAAGCATACTATATGCTTCAGAAATACACAAAATTACATCAGTGGAACAGATGTCAGTATGCACAGATAATTCTATATTTTTAACATCCAACATAATTAAGCTGTTTGAGATTGACCGTGTATATGAACATGCATTTATATAAGCTTGTTGTTGTTTCTACACAAGCTGAGTGCACTAACTTCTAACATATAATAAAATTATGTAAAAAGAACACATTGTCAGCTATATTAAACAATCAAAATGCAGGACATCAAAAAAGTTAGGACATTTCTTGTCAGACATTGGTGGCATGCAGGAGATCCAAAACAGTGATAAGCATTAAACAGAACTGAGGCATCACAGTAACGGACAAAGTTTTACACAGAAACAGCCTTTAAAAGATGGCCTGACGATTCCTTACTGTGACCTTCCTATAGTCTGCAAGTTAAATTAATTGCACAAATAAGTTCACATAATAAAATACACACTTTTCAAAACAATCATAAGGGAGGAAAAAAATCCCAAACAACCAAGCAACGCTAAATATTTTAAAATAAAGTTTATTTTGACACTTCTTATTTAAACCTAGAGTAAACAAACCCTGTACTTGTCCCTGATAATTTCAAACTGCATCCTGTTACATACCACAGGAATTACGTGGGTCACTCCATCACCACTATCGATGACAATTCCAGTCAAAGTACGTTCCCCAACCTGCCGTGACGTCCAAGACGCAGCTAAGGCCAACACTGCCTACATGATAAAGAGTTTATATTTAGAAGCAGGCAGAGCGTGCTAATTTACAATCTCAGAAAATACTGTTTCAAACATTTTAGACGTGCATACAGAAGACTATACATACTGCAGCTATACTGTACTTTAGAAGTATACATTCACTTTGTTCACCTGAACAGCAATGTAAAGTCCTGGTATGTTAAATGATTCAAACATGATTTCTGCAAGATACTCTCTGTTTTCTGGTGTGTTCAGCGGAGGCTCTGTCTGCAAAAAGAAAGAAAAAAAAAGTTTTGAAAAAGCACCTCAATACAGTTCATGCACTGATTAGCTCAGTATGGTAATCAAACTTCTAAAATTCTCAGTGTATTCAAAATAAAAAATGTCAAATAATTTAATTTAAACAAAGTGATTGAAGCTTTTCAAAAACAAAATCCAACCTGCAGTAGCCTGCATCACAAAATGAACGGAATTTAGTTATAACACAACTTTACAGATTACTTTCCTCCTTCCTCTCCTTCCCCTCTCCCCACGGTTGCTGAAGAAATAAAAAGACATATACAGAGAAAAATCCTCCAGCAGAGCTACTTGTGCTTGGCACATTCTTTAGTTTTCCTCTTACAAAAACATTTCCTCACCTAGTCTCATTAACTCACCATTAAAAAATAGTGATCCTCAGGTTCAGCTCGTAGGTATTTAAAAATGACCTGCTCCATGAATCTCTCCATGAGGTCCCAGTCTTCAACAATACCATGTCGTATAGGCCACTGAAACAAAGGAACTTGTCAATACTCTAGATCATCCAAGGATAAACGAACCCAGAAATAAGAACAGCCTAAGTCCCCAAACCATTACATCATCTGCGAGAATGAAAATACCTCATCTCACCGTTACCTTGTCAAATCCTCCAGTCTAATTTTAATTTAGAGGCACCATTTGAAGTTATCTCCTGCTCCCAGGTACTTCAACCTGCAACTCTATCTTGCAGGACTAGAAGCCAGAATCTAGACTCTATTCCTAACACTGCTATTGCTCTATTGCAGCACGGTGTTTTAATCTCTTTTTGTATCAATTTTAAAACTCAAAGTTCAGAATCATACTTGGCTTCAGTATGCCTTCCAACCTATAAGAAGAAATAAAGACCATATAGGCTATATATTTTCTACAGAAATTCTGGCAGGGATTATGTTTACATTTTGTTTAATGTTAAGAACACAGCTGACATTTAAGTAATATAGTAGGATGTATAAAATATGGGGGTTTTTCCACATAATTCATAAGCCGGTAACATTTTGTAAGTACAAGAAGTCCTCTACTAGGGTATGGAAAATATGATTCACAGAAAAGCTGTGCTGAAGACAGCCCTGCACAAAACAATTGTGACATTCCCTGAAGCAAAAGTATCCAACACGTTCCCCAGTTCGTATGCCATGTTAAAAGGATACACTTTCAGCAAGAATTTAAATACTCAGTGTTTATGACTATTTTAATAGCTAATAATTTTGAAAACTGAAGAGCTGCACTGTAACAATGAATATTTAGAAAAGCGTTCAAGCACCAATCATACTGGACAGCACTAGTAAAGCAGACATTTTTAAAAAAGGTAGAGCCATGGTGAAATCATGCAGTTTTTAAAAAGTAACAAAAATACTTTACAAAGACCAAATGTGTGTTTTAAATGGCTATCAAAAAGGCCCAGAACATTAAATAATAATTAAAACATGAAACTTCAGAAAGACCTCTTAAAAATATTCAGTGCTTACCTTTGTAGCATAGGTAGGTTTATCTATGGCTTCATCTCCTATGAAAAAGTCCAGATCATCAACACCTTTCATCACCCTCCTCTGAGCCTGGTCTCCTACTTTGGCTGATTCTCGGATTGCAATACCTTAAAATAAAACCCAAACAAATAAAAACAAAATTAAACCAGCTAAATACCAAACAATTAATCTTTATTTACTTAAGAATTCTTTTCTAGGAATAAATATTGGGATATAGAAAGTATAGATCCCAGAAAGCAGAAATTACGTAAGCGATTTATTGACAAGCCAATACAGCAGAGTTCGTTCTCACTGCATCACGCAGGATTCTGGTCACTTATCCCTCATTAATGTAAATCGTAACTCAGAAAATCTTAAAAATGTGTTCTGTTACAGACTACAGCAGTCACTAACCCTGCACAAGTACAGCATTCCACCAGAGATACTCCTTAAGCCAGTAAGCAACATGATTTTCTGAGTTTCAACTCTGAGAATTAAAAGAAAGAGCACAGGAGGAGAAAAAAAATAAACTACGTACTTCAGAAGTAAGTATCAGAGTTATTATCCCGGTTGGTGAAAAGGAGGAAACAGGGAGGGGAGAAATCAATTTGCAGTGCTACAGAGAAATCTTTAGAGACACTCACGCTTCCCATTAGCAGGCTGCAACTATCACTAAAATTATTAGATGATGGCTGCTATAGGCAAGAAGATGAGGCAACAAAAAAACAAATCTGAGGCAAGCTATAAATAAAAATGGAATAAAGTACTCTTAAAACATAACCTTTTTTATATACAGTTTTCTTTTAATAGGTCATAACCGGGATCTAAATAACATACAGAATAGAGAGGCATCATCCACAAATGTGCCAAACACTATCAACACCAAAAATTACTGATAGGCAAACAATTCTTTTGGAAACACATCTAAGTCCCAACAAGTTTATAGTTTTATAAAACAGGATTTATAATAAATTCACAGGAATTCTTGCTATCCCACCTCACGCAAGACGTTTAAATCTTTACCAGTACTTTGAGGTTTTTTAAAATACTTAAAATAGTTAACTATAACCAGTACTGCAGCTACGTCTGGCAAAGAACATGTCCCCTCCACCTCCTTGGCCCCTGATTACATTCACCATTTCTCTACCTTCTACTATGAGCAACTACAAGGCAGCCTAGATGCATTAATAAGTAGTTAACTGACAAAGTTCACAAAAAGTAAAAGGCAATGTTTAACATAATTGGAGATAACCATGAGATAATAGATGCCATTATAGACATAAATAAGTAGTCAGTGCTACTATTTATAAACATATATAGCATTAGAGAGAAACTATTAAGACAATTAAGATCAAGAACACCAGAAAGGTATAACATTTTAAACAAGTTTAACATACAAAAAAATAAGAGTAAATCTGCTCAACAAAAGCATGTTAAATGGGCAAAACCAATTTAATTAGTAAACACACACCCAAAAAAAACATTTTCTAATAGGAGCAACTTTTTTGAATATTAAACTGTCTACAGTCCCAGACAATGTAAATAAGGCAGACACCACCTGCACTTTAGTACTTAATTTGATTGGAAGCCTTCCCCAGATTATCCGGGCAGTAACCATGGTGTCAGGTAGACAGGAGGTAAATTGCATTCTGTCTACTCAAGAGTCCTGGCAGAAAAATAATGGAGATAAAAAGGAAATTGGACTGGAGTTCTCTTCATCTTTGTCATAGCAACCAAGAGCTGACTTAATGAGCAACAGTCCTAGCTAACTGCAAACAAGGAGTTCTGTTTAGCTACACTCCAGCCGAAGATGCTAACACAATGAATATTGCTTCCCAGATGGACAGGAGACTTGAAGGCTGAGTTGGGAGTTGGAAAGTACGCCATTTACTCACGAAACTGCTCAGTGATAGCGGTGTGTATTTGAATTTGGAAGGACAAAAATTACTTACATGATGGGATAATGAACTGGGGTTCTGTATTTCCTGCATAGCCAAGTTTTGTATACCTAGGAAAAGAATGATCACAAGGTCATTAGGTGCACTTAAGTGTAAAAAAGACACTTCTTAAAGCGAAGGCCAAACAATCGCATACCACATGTACATTTTCTAGTCTATGCTTTCAAGTGCCATCCTGCTGAGAAGAAAACCCAGAAGTGGTAAATATTTTAGATAGTTTTTTTTCTCCAGATATCCTCAGCTTACAAATTTTGGTAGCATTTTTTCCGAACTATGAAATCTGAAAACTCAGTTCTTCCTTCTCCACTTTGTTGACCAGCTATGACAAAAGATGGGTAGACCACATTTCACCCTTTGGTAAAAAAAAGAGCTGTGCAGATCTTACCTTTCAGAAAGCTACCATGACCAAAGATGTCACTAGACTTTGCATATTTGTTTAATATTGTCAAGCACAGGAAAAAAAAAAGTGTCTCTTCAGTACAAACCATGTTCAAGCAGATGGTAAGAAGCATTGTGTCCGTCTCTTTCAATATATATATAATATCTATTTTAACAAGTAAAAGATCAAGAGGAAAAAGAAACTGGTGACTTGGAGATGAAAAAAAACAAAGGAATTTTTACACAGAACCGAAAATCTCTGCATGGTGTTACTGGCTGCAAGCTAGTTCAGGTCTTCAGCAACTAGAAATAATTAACATCCCAGACTGAAAAACAGCTCTAATTTGGGGGCAGGGCAGGGGGAGAATTCAGAAGCAGTTTCCAGAAAAAAAAAAAAACCAAAAAAAAAGTAATTGAATGGTTGCAGAGACTTAAGTCATTCTCCAATATTGTCATTAGATCGGAAGAGACATACAATAATAGCATGATCTGAGGGGAAAACAGCACTATTCACATCCATTTTACGATGCCTGGAGGTCATCTCCAGGCATGTAAAGAATGTTATCAGAAGCAGTCAACATGGATTCACCAAGGGAAGGTCATGCTTGACCAACCTGATAGCCTTCTATGATGGGTGACTGGCTGGGTCGATGAAGGGAGAGCAGTGGATGTTGTTTACCTTGACTTCAGCAAGGCATTCGACACTGTCTCCCATAACATCCTCATTCACAAGCTAAGGAAGTGTGGGTTGGATGAGTGGACAGTGAGGTGGATGGAGAACTGGCTCAACAACAGAACTCAGAGAGTCATCATCAATGGGGCAGAGTCTGGTTGGAGGCCTGTAAACTAGTGGTGTCCCCCAAGGGTCTGTACTGGGTCTAGTCCTGTTCAAGTTCCACTTAAATATGAAGAAAAACTCCTTTGCTGTGCGGGTGCCAGAGCAGTGGCCCAGGCTGCCCAGAGAGGCTGTGGAGTCTCCTTCCCTGGAGACATTCACACCCTGCCTGGACGCGGTCCTGTGCCCCCTGCTCTAGGTGTGCCTGCTCACTCAGGGGGGCTGGATGAGATGATCTCTGGAGGTCCCTTCCAACCCCTACTGTTCTGTGATTCTGTAAATGAGACCAGTCACAATCTATGTACTAAAGTGAATAATTTAGGGTCTTTGTCTACAGCCTGCTCTCAATATTTGCAAACAATATTATGCCATCGCCAAAGCAGAGGATTGCTTCTTCATTAACAGCTTAAACAGTAGGTTTCCCTTTATGGAGTATTTGGTATAAAAACACTCATTAAGAGTCAGTTTGCTTAGATAAAGGAATTAAATCAAAACTGAATTAGCAGTAACCTTGGAATTTAAATATTATTTTTTCAACATCTCTTCAAAGCTATTGCTTCAACAGACTTCAAATAATAGTTAAAAAAAGCCATTTTCCCCAAGGCTAAAAAGACATGAGCTGTGTTCTGGGGGCAAGGGTTTGTTGTATTTTTAATCATCATTATATGGGCATATGCTTTCAGTCTAATTCAAGATGTTTATGCATACTTTCTGTGGCTCTCAAAGAACTATAATCAGGACATTAAATTAGACTGATTTGTAAAGAAGGCCATTACTAGTAAGAATTCTTTTTATGATTATTATTGCATAGTTTCTTCACATTTTAGAATGAGGCCTACCTAGGGAATATTGTGAAAACATAACAAGCAACAACAGGAGTTACACTGGGATTTAAGAGGCATTACAGGATAATTCCTCTTCATTTCTCTCTCTGAAATGGGTTTTGCTCAAATGCACATAGTGAGGACCAAGGAAACCGGTTTTGGATTCAAGAAACCTAGTTCTAAGACTTAGAAATGGCAGGCAGCAACCTCACAAAAACAGCCCTTCAAGCCCCAGTGACAAAAACCAAAGTCAATATATACATATACACGCATATAACTAAGCATGTAAGTATGTGTATCTACTTTTTATATATGTGTCTGCATATACATACATGCATATATATATATTTAAAATTAAAAGGTTCCTGCAGTAGAACCACAACTCATTTCTTAAACTAAACTCTGGCCAAGAGGTAAGTTCAGCTTCCCATCTTCCCCCTACACACACAGATGCTAAAATCACACCCACTGACAGTATTCAAAAGAAAACACCCTCTAAAAGTCAACTTGGGCTATCAGTCTGCAATAGCTTTACCTTCCCTCTCAAGTAGGGACCAGAACCCCCTACTAGAACAACTTAAAGTTACCAAAAGCCTATAGCTCCATATTGTACCGATTTTTTATTTTTTTTTACTAGATGAATTAACCACAGTTAACACTACGAGATAAGCTTACTTCCCAGCATCAGTGAAAAATAGTTCTCTTCAAAGAACACATCTCACAGAAGATAACGTCTGGAAAGACTTCTTCTGCACACCATTAATCCATGAAGGATTAATACTAGAACTATGAGAATAACTAAATTCTCGGTTCAATGCTGCAGCAAGGAAGTGAAAAAAAATACTTAAAAAAAATATCTGTTTAGGATCAAACAAGAGACAGACTTGAACAAGCAGCCATATTTCAAGTGTTTTGACAAAACCAAATGGGAGGGTAACTCAAACTACCCTCAAAACCACTGAGGAAGAGAAGGAAGAGACACACTGCAGTTGTGCTGCCCTTTCTTATTCAGCAGCCTGCTCACTCAGGACATGGCAGACTTGGTCCCAGATATTTGTTCTGTGCAGCAGGATCCAAACACATTCCACCTTCCAGAGCCATACCCAAGAGTACACTGAAGTGACCCACTTCCAGGACCTCCTACAGAGATTGTTCCCTTTTATGCAAGATATTTAAATATTCATTGCCCTGAAAGGCTCTGGACTTAAACAGTTAGAGAGGTTAGCTGGTCTCCAGTCCCTTCTCCAATGAATATTTAAGCATCTAAAACATGGTTTTCTTTCTCCTGGGTTACAGCCTAGCAGACTAATGGCAATGCAACGCCTTGTGATCTGCAAATTACAGAGACAGCTTTAGGGAACGTGTAGATAATCAGTATTCCAACTTAATTTCATTAAAAGTAGCAGATTTATTGCCAGCGAGATAGGAACCTACTGGAAACTCTCCAAAATATAGGACACTGGAGGCTGCATTAAAGATTAGTAGAAAACTGATCCAATAGACTAAGGCTATTTCATGCAAGGGGATTTGGAGGGACTACTCATTAAAAAAAAAAAAAAAAACATGCTGGAAATTATATATCCTTGGAACCAGCAGTTTCTAAAAATAGTGTTGTCTCCTACATACTATTTTTCCCAGGTGATTAGTTAGTACACAAACCAGTTTCACTAGTTTTTGCATGAGGAATGGTCATCCTAACCCTGTTCTCTTCTGAGGTCCCCATGGAAAGATGGAAAAAAACTTACATAGAAAAATGACTGCAAAGATATACAAATCAACTGAACTTGGAAGCTGCACCCTTAACCATTTTAAAGAGCAGGGATATATTTTGGAAAATTCTTACTAAAGCACAAGAACAACATAATTTAGGCATTTTAAAATCACAAACTCAGGCAATTGCTTTATCCATCTCAAAATACAAGACATCCAATTTTTCTCTGGACAAGTATGCAAAAGACCAAAGCCCAGCTGTGAACATTTTAGCATTTCATCAATTTCTATTGCTTTTTTGTCCAGATCTTTAAAACAATGTGTTACATCCACAAAAAAAAAGCTCTGAAAAGATAAATATGAAGTGACTGAAAACAGCAAAGTGCTTTAAGAAAGTCCTGTAAACAAACAAAAATAACCTCTATAAAGAGAGCACTGTCTCTGACAGATAAGATGCTAAATAACTAACAGTTATTACTGCCAGAACACCTGTGATGCCAGGCTGCCATAAACACTTTAGTATCATTATTATTACAATATGCCTCAGAAACTTGCAACACAAAGTCTTCATAAAGATGTGGAAAGGCACTTTTGAAACAAAAGAGGATGTGATGAAGGAATGGGAATGAAGAAAGAAGGAATGAAGGAGGAAATACCAAACAGAAAGAAGTCTACTATGTCTGCACAATTTACCCAAGAGCACCAGCAGGCACTGTAGGAATAAAGTGTGTATTAGAGCCATTGCCTTTTTTTTTAATTTTTTTTTAGAGTCTAGCACTTTACAGGACTGAAGCCTGTGATGATAAACAACAGTTAATTAACTCAGGCTCCTTAGACCCAGAAGAGCAATTACAATAAAGCCTGTTCACAAGTCTCACACATAAAGAGCAGAGGTAATACTTGGCTAAAGCAATTCCTTTAGCATCAGCTATACGTGTTCTGGGGTTCCAGCTATCTTTAATAGCCCGGCAACAACAACAACCACCACCACCTTAAACTTCTCCCAGAAATCAAGTATTTACCTCTAATCTCATCAGGAAGACTTTGCCAAAGTAATTTTTCTTTACTGAAAGAAAAATGGAATTACATCAAAAAGATACACCCAAAATAGAAGTATTCCTCAGTGTCTGCAAATACACACGCTGAAGAGGAGAGAGGTATTTTAAGACATCTTTGTTTCGCACACCCACCTACTACCCTTCTGATGTCCACAGCTAAATGCCAGTTAATAAAACTAGTTACAAAGTTTAAAGCTACTTAAAACAGCAACACCAGAAAGGCCTAGTAGCCCCAAGAAACTAAAAATAGCATGCCCTTCTCCATAAAAAGACTGATAGCCATGTGTAAACTGATCACAAGGAAAACCTCATGCAAAGAAAATTAAGACATCGTGCATCAGAATTGAAGTAGGACAAGTCATTTGCAAATACTAATGGAAAAGATGATAGCAAATTACTACCACTTTCTCCAAATTTGTCGTAAACTGTTTACTCTTTATTTACAAAGAAAGTCCAAGTCATCTATCCAGTACAGAAAAGGAACGTTATTGTCTCCTGCTCTGACAATGTTTCTCACTGAAGGTCTGTACCGATTTTCTATACACCTGTTGTTGCTTTTTTTTAGAAATTCCAGCATTTTACAGGACTGAGGCCTATGGCTGCAAGAACAGTAAATTAAACCAGGCTCCTTACCTGCAAAACAACAACGAAAAAAGTCTTTTCACAAACTTCTTAAATCCCCTTACACCAAAGAAGAGGGATTAGTGCCTGGACAAAGCACCTCATTCAGTACCAGAGATGCAAGTAGAAAAGTGGTTTTTGTATACATAATGTTCCACAGTGCACGACTGCATATACCTTTTCCTTTCAGCTAAACTCTTCCAAGTTTTTCATCTGAAAGCCTTTTCATGAATAATTTCAATGAATTGTTTGAAGCTTGTAACCCAAAGTAGATTCATTTTAACAATAAGAAGGTTTTCAGCCCACACAGAGGAAAATTCCAGAGACTGCGTATCAGTGAGACAAACTACCTCTTCTGGCTGCTTTGCTTCACGCTCTTATTTCTTCTTGAATTCTGCAAGATAACTTATTGCAAATTCAATAACCTCATTGCTGAGAAGTCTTCCACGTTTCAGTGCCCTGTAGCAAAGCCAAGCAGCAGTACCACCAGCAGAGACCCCATGTTGTCTCCTATGACTTAATATTATTTAGAGGCATGGAAATGCAAAGTTGCATCCGACTATCCAAACTCTTCCTGAAACAGATATACACGCCCACACAAACAAATTCCACCAGTTTTTCCCATCCAAACACTAAATAGATTTTAGACATTCTACTTGATATGTTATTTCTCTGAAAGGACACAATAAACTGCTTTCTGTCCTTATTTATTTTGTGCAACTGTTGGTCTGCAACATCTATTGCTAGTGCAATGCTGGAATCACTCCACAAACTGAGAGCAAAGGAGGTCTCCTGCAAGAGGCAGACACTGCATCTAATGCATTTTCTGGATTTTGTAGTTTATACTGTAGCCTTTTTAAAGGATCCACCCAGATCCTTTAGGATGACTAATGGGATAGAGCTCCCATTTCTCCCCTTGAAAAACTCTTCAAAACTGTCAAGTAATATTCCTGTAATACCAACAGTTCTGTGGAGAAGAGAGATTTAAAATATCTTTAGCAAATAAATAGAAGGACCCTGGGAAACTACCAAGGAGCATCTAATGCACACGCAAAATTAGATGCAAGATGGAACCCAGTCTCTATTTACTCCCAAAGTTTCCAGCTGTGGACTCTGGTATTCTCTACTGAGAGAACAGAGCTGATTTCTGGCAAGACAAGGTATAAACAGAAACAGGACAAGAGACTTCCAAAAGTTTTGTAACAGTCGAATAAAGACATATTTCAAAATATGCAACACTTTCTCAGGAGAAGGCAGTGTGCCACCACATCATTAGAAAGTGCTTCCTCTGGTTACCTAGGGGTTTGGGGTTTTTGTTTGTTTGGTTTGGGGGTTGCTTTTTTTAAGATGCCTCAGTTTTGGAAGTTTGAAAGGTAATTTTCCAAGCATTAAACACATGAAAATAATGCTGCAAATTCTCTGCAGAGAAAAGGTCTATTTTTTATGGCAATAAATTGATGCAATAAATTGATGCAATCAATGACGCTGAGGCACAGCCTAACAAGTAAAGTTATTGGTTGAATAGTTACTCATGGACCGGTGCCTCCTCTCCTCCTCAAGACTGTCCATAACTGTCGGGCCAAGGGAAAGATATAAGCAAGAACACACCACGTATTCTGTATCACCTTCATTACAGCTCCCTCTGACACCTCCCACTCCTGAGGCACAGCAGAACTGGTCTGTCCGATGATGAACAGGGTCTCCTCCTGCCACAGGCCGGTATGAAAGACCTGTTCCTGAAACACCTCCTCAGCACATCCTCCGCAATTTAGATTCATTTTAGTCCTCAAAGACTAGAGTTACAAAACTTGTGCTTTGGCTAAATGAAGAATAAATCTCACACTAATTTGACAAAGGTGAGGAAGGGGTATCCTAATGACCAAGAAACACCAGTAGTATAAAACAGCCAGCTGCCATCTCATTGCTGGCCGGAGGAAATACCTGGAAAGGTTCGAATACGTGCCACTTCGAGGCACGGCCAGATGCCACCCGGCGAGGCCGCCGCGGTCCCGCAGCGCCGTCGCACCTCGCCTGCCCTGGGCCAGGGTCAGCGCGCTTCGCGGCTCCCAGGCAAAGCAAGCGCGTCCCCTCTCTCCAGGCAGTCATTTCAAATAAGCCATCCCCAATTTTAGCATTTTAGTCATGCAATAGTTCAAAGGCAGAGAACAGGGAACAAAAATCGGACCCAGGAGGAGGACAGGGCACGTGGAAACCCGCCATTCCCGGGGGCGCAGGGCACGGCGGGGCTGCCCCGCTCCAGGCTCCCAGTGGGGAGGAAGGGCAGGAGGACAGGCCGAGAGGGGACCGGGACACGCGGGAAGAGCCCGGCCCCGTGAGGAGAGGGACCCCGCGCTGCGGGAGGCGGCTGAGGGGCGCCGGCACGGCGGAGCCACCCCCCCCGCCAGGACGGGGACTGGCAGCGCCGGTCCCCCCCGCCTCCCCGCACTCACCCAGTGCCTCCGTCTATCACGCAGGGGGGCAGGTAGCTCGCCATGCTGGGGAGCCGGCAGTGCGGGCCCTACGCCACCATCCAGGCGGCCGCCGGCTCCCCCGGCGCGGCGCGGC
>VZTV01066138.1:312-17453 GCA_013400875.1 Anhinga rufa
TGTCTAAAAAAAAAAAAAAGGCAGAGCTCCAGGTACTACAGTGGAAGAGCTAGGCTGTGTTTTGTCACAACAGCTTAAGTTGTAGTGTCTCTTTTGAGAGTATTTTGAACTGCTGAAAGTCTTCAAAATAATTCAGTAAGCAAAATTTCATTACTGAGTATGTACATCCTTGTATGCCTTAAATGCTGATAATGAGCTTGATTGTCTTCCAGTCCTGACGGTCACTCCCCTGAGACTGTCACCTTGTATTAGCATTTAGAACATGTGTTGATAAACTGTTTAGTGTTTGGTGGTTGGTAGGATTATCAAGAGTACTTTACCTATGAAAGCTGCCATTGCTAGATTTTTTTTTTTAAAATAGGCTGGTTTTGCATGCAACATATTAGAATATTTCCTAATATGCAACATGTTATTGTTGCTAATAACCAACTTATTTGCATGCAGTGTATTAGGCTTTTGACTTTGTGGGGCACTAATGAATTAACTGACCAGTTAATGCATAACCCCATTTGGCTTGTTTGTTAAAATGTTGCTTTTGTGTTGAAGGTGATGGAATGAAATTTCAGTAAACTGAACTGGGTATTTTTACAGTTCTGTGATTCTTCTTTTATTTCTGGGATCATGCTGACTTGTGATTCTAGAGGAAAAGTGTATGTAGCCATGTGTATGGTGTTTTGTATCAACTGTGACACTAATAACATTACCAAATTCTTCCACATAAGGCTACTTAGAAGGCTTTTGACTAAATGAAATTTAGCATTCTATGATTCCTATTTATTGCTTTGAAACTGCTGTAGAATTAATTTCCTGTTTTCAGACATTACACAATTCTGTTTCTGCTGGTGTGTTTGAAAGACTTCATTCTTGTTCCAGTTTACAATGGGAAAAAAAATGCCAGAGCCTCAAAAGCTTCTAAGGAGCAGAGCTTCATGTTCTGCTGTTTTCTCCCAACGCAGGATGATAAACTAGGTGTTCTGGTTCCTTCCCTGTATTAGGATGGTTTGGATGACCTCTAGATGGCTTTGAAGTTAGTACTACATTTTTCCTTCATATCTTGTAAGCAAGCACAATTACAGAAAACTTGCTGTCCTGCTGATAATGTATCATTTATTCCTGCTGCTGCCCTTTGGAGGATCTCCCTTTACGATATGTTGTTTCCCAGTGTTGATGTTTTTATTTTGTGTTGTGTCTTACCCTTGAAATTATTTCTGTGTTAGTTAGTGATTGCTGGTTGTCCTCTTCCTGTTGTATTTTCCTAAAAATCACCTTTCTTTTATTAAGAGTTCTAATGTTGAGACTTCTGTGTTCTTTTTTCTGTGCAGAGCTTACTAACAACTTAGCTGGTCTGATGATCAGGAATTGGCTTTTTATATTTTCTTTGTCAGACTAATAAATAAAATGGTGTTTTAGGAGCTGCATAATTCTAATGGAAATAGATACGTAATAGACATAAATGCTTCAAAGCAGTGATGCGTCACTTTTGTGTTTAGCTATTCCTATTTCTGATCTTCGGAGCATCTTCTGCCATATCCCAGAGTAACTCAGTTTAATGATGGTCTTTGCTGGCATTTTTCTGAAATCTGTGCATAACAAATAGGCTAGATTTTTTTTTTATTGCTTTGATAATTCTTTTGGTTTTTAATACCTTTTACTGGGAAGAGGCAATTTACCAAGTTAATGAGTACTGGTTTTCCCTGCCAATAGGAGGAAGAAAGGGAAGATAACTGCTCGCAGTTAATGCACCAGATTTTGTCATTCTCTCCAGCATTTTTTAAAAATTTATGTATCTATGTTAGCTAATGGCTTTTTAGGACAACATATAGTTCATGCTTATCCCTGCCTGTTGCCATGTCTTCTGAAAAATAAAGAACTATCCTTACAATGAAGGAAAGTGGGAGGCATACCCTCATTATAATCTCTTCCTTCTTCTGTTTTAGAGAATATGAATGGTTATGCAGGGCCAGTGTGGAGCTCATCTCTGTCCTCGCCTGCCTGTGCAGCGCTCCCCAACAGATGGTATGCTGAGGCAGTGTACAAGAAGGGCTGGGGTAGAATGAGCCCGATGAACTCTCCCAGCATCTAGCAGTACAAATTACTGCTTAGAAACTTGCTAATCATATTAAATTACTGCCATTGGACCTAGTTCCTATTTCCCTAGCCCTCTTTTGAGCTATGTACATTTCTCACCTTGATAATCGTTCTCCTGTGGAGGTAGCACCACAGTCTAAGTAGTGTATGCTGCAGAAGGTGTTTTCTTTTTGCTTGCCTGGTACCTTTTTCCTGTGCCCTCCAAGTACATACTAAGAAATAGTGAATAACTGTATTTATTTTACCTTCTCTTCTCTACTGTATATTTTTCCTTGAGTTCTCTTTTCTCTGTTTGTTTTTGAGGTGGGATAACTAGAATTGCAGTGTGGAGGGTAAAAGCATACTGCAGACTTAAACACTGGCATAGTTCTATTTTTCTGTTCTTTTCCTTCTCTTGATGGTTCTTGTGTTCCACTTGTCTTTTTAACTGCCTTTAAGGTATTAAGCTGCTGATTTCAAAAATCTTTTCACGGTGATTCCAACATATGTTTTTGAGTTTAATAACTGTTCTAGAGCCCATCATTATGTATGTACAGTTAGGATTGTTTTTCCCAGTGTGTATATTATGCATTTATCAAGGTGTCATCTTTCTCTTTCACTTTATTGTTCTATTGCTCCTCTGAGATCTCTTGTAACTATATGTTCAGGTTTTTTTTATCCTGAATAATTCACTAACATTAGTGCATACTGTCATCTCGCTATTTAGACCTCTTTTTGAGATTCTTACAGGATCCCACTGTTAACCTCCATCATTATGATATTTGATTTATTCCTATGCTTTATTTCCAGTTTCTGATCCTCAAGAGTGTCTTCTGTCATATCCCATGGTAACTTGGTTTATTTAATGAGGAGCCTTGTTTGCATTTTTTGGAATTCTGCGCATACCAAATAGACTGGTTTTTTTTCACTTGATCATTCATTCAGATTTTAATACCAGTTGCATCAAATATTTAGCCAACATATATAACCTATATTCTGTGGTAACTTTACAGTAACTTTACCTTGAAAACCCACTCATTTTCTCTAGAAAATTCTGAGCTAAACTTTTCTAATACTGTTACACTCACTAGGTGGCATGCAAAAATATGCAAAAAAGGAATTAAGTAATAGGTTCGTATGCTGAATCTAATTCAGCATTCTCATTGTTGAAACAAATTAACTCTTTATTTGCTTGCTTTTAGTATTTCCTTTTAATCAATTATTTCTTTGTACCTATTTAAGGAAGAAACCTTGGCAAGTAAATAGTTTCTGTGAGATAAGTGGCATTCATTTGTTTTTACTTGAACTTAACTATGTTACTACAAAATGTGGTGTAAAAGAAGATTATCAAATGAGACAAAGTGTCTGTACAAAAAACCTAACAGCACAATTTCTATCAGAAGTCATCTTAGATTTCCACAGCCTTTATAATGATGTTTGCTAGCATTGGAGTTATTGAATCTTCACAGTTTGTGTTTAGTCTGCCATAATTTTGGTGAGTGTTCACTGCCATGAGATTCCATAACCTGTCTTAGCTTTCAGTAGAGAAGGCAGTGCTGGGCCAAGCTTCTGGGCAAATATTCATGCATTAGGATTTGAATGAATAAACAAAAGGTATGTTTATGGAAACGAAAGATGTATGACTTCATATATGCAAACAGTGATTGTTGTCAGTGCCCTCAACATGTAAGTAAACAGTGAATCTGCAAGTCTGCAGGTGATATAGAGCTGTTTTGCTTAGTTAAATGCCCCATGAATGGTGAGGAATGCCAGAAGCACATCGCTAAACTCTACAAAAAGAAGTTTTGGTTTACAAAAGCCCCTGGAAAATTAATGGAAAATAGTTTGTTGGGTGCTACTGAATACAAGCCTCTGGCTTGGGAAGCTCCTGAGCAGCAGATTTCTGGAGACTGCTCTTGGGAGCGCTCTTCTGCACGCTCTGTCCTCATCTCCTTCCCTGTGTGTTCACTGCTGCCCGCTGAGAGTCGGCAAGGTGAGTGCGTGGTCTAACACTGTATGGCTAATTGTAGACTGACTTAACGTTACGATCAGTTGTCATTTCAACAGACATGTATGTCTGTTGGGAGCAAATGGTGATCTCATGGAAGATTTATGTATTGAAACTGAATAAGAGAAGTACTTAGGAATTTGGCTTCTCAGTAGCTGTGGTGGCATTAGTTGATTATGGAGGCAATCCAGTAGCACTGCTGCAGTAGTTTGAGGAACGTGTGGGGTTGATTTTGAAAAATTGGAAGCCTGCATCAGAGCACCTTCTAGGAAGGCATTTTAAAACTGAATTCTAAATTATTCTGACAAATTGCTCCTTTTCTTAACCCTGTTGTAAGTAGCATAAGTAGGCTAGACTCTCAGCTGGTGTTGACAGGCCTGCCTCCATAGCCTTAGATGAGGATCTGGTCTCTGTATCCTATGCCTATTTAGTCGGTAGCATATCTGGAGGCTCTACAGTAAATTCAGGGAACAGCTCAAAAGCAGTTTTATTCTCTGGATTCACCACTGTTGCACATGATAATATTAAAATCTTGCAAGATTCCCTAGGCAAAAAGGGCTAGAGAAAATGTAAATCTAATTGCTCAGACATAACCCTGATACTGTTTACAGTACCTCAGGAAATCTCTCCTGGCTAGATTCTGAGAATTAGTTGGGGGCAGGGGGAGGGTATTCCAGACATACATATAAGTTTGTTGGTTTTGATTTGTTTTTAAGATTTGATTGCCAAGGAATGCTTCTGGGAGTTCTGTTTTGGCATAGCAGTGTATGAATTAGCACCTTAACCCTCCTAGGCTTTGCTTAGATTTGTGCCCATTATCTTTAATATGAGGCATAAATTGGATATCATTAATTCTTTCCTGGGTTTCTTCAGACTGTAGTCATGGGCATAAATATAGACTGAGCTTTTCTAGCAGACACAAGAAGAGAATGAAAAGCAAAGAGGAGAAGAGCCTTGATTTATACATTTTTCAGTTTGATTTCCTCTTTCTTAAGATGAAGGGAGATAAGAGTTGCAGTGTTAGTTGATGATTCATGATCTGCCAAGAACAGTTTGACTAAAAGGGGAAAAAAAACCCACCTAAAAAGCATGGTTTAGCTTTTGAAATATGTAAAAGGAAGCAAATGTAAGAGTTGTCTGAAAAAAGAATTTTACTGCAAACCTGGCAGAGATTTTGTGAGAAATTATGTGTGTTTTTTTTCCAGTTGAAAATTGAGAAAACCACCTGGTAAATATAGATGAAAAATTTAAGTGCCACATGTTGGTCTAACTAGCATAGTCTCTGCAGATAAAATCTAGTGAGACTAGTCAGTCTTTGGATAGTTGTCAAGACATGGATGGTTTTGATCTAAAAGTTTAATTTGGTTCTGTACATCCGTCAATTACTTTCACTTCCCTAAAGTAAACTGTTGGAAGAGATGAAATACCGCTGTAGGAGAAGAAGCTTGAAAAATCTTTATGCAGAGTAGAGTTGCTTTAATTCAGTGTGTAGTACTTGATGTTCATGACTTTTCATACTCAGTAATGAGCTTCTCCTCACCCCCCTGCTCCCTGCACTCCTGGTGTGATAATGTTCATTTAAGATGCAAATCTGTGGTCCATCTGCTGCTAGGCATCTTGAAATAATTTGAAAATTATGGTGTTCTGGAGACGGTGTCCTGAAAGAGTTCACATTTGGTAGAAGCAGTATTGGTAGCATAAATATTGACTTCTGTGGTAGCGCTTGTCAGCTGGTAATTACAAACAATCCTGAAATGATCAGAACTGACGTCTGTCACATGTCCATGCAGTAGTTGGGACCAAGACACTTCTTCAGTGGTGTTAAAATGTAAATCTCTTTAAGCTAGAGCAACAGAAGCATTTCCTGAGGCAAGAAGAGTCTTCTGAAGACATGCAGCCTCTTGTCACAGGGTGTCAGCAAGGCTGGTGAGCACTGAGGATCGGGGCTTGGGCTGTGGGTGGTACTGCGTTCTGGGAACAAGATGACAACTACCCGGCTCGAAGTGCAAACGTGACCTGAAGCTGGCCTGTAGGTCTGACCTCAGGAAGGACCTGTCTGCTCACTTACATTTTCACGCCACCCTGGTTCAGAGCTCTCCCCTGTAAGGGTGCAGGATAAGCGAGAAACTCCATTATTTTGGTTTTCCTAATCTCCCCCAGCCTTAACCAATCCAGGAGTTGATGGCCAGGGGAGGGAGATCCAAAACTGGTGGCTACTATTACAACATAAAGGTAAGTCTGACAAGAGTAGTATTCTTATTTCTGTTAATCCATCCACTTTTTTTTTTTTTACATAACACTTGGTAGTTTTTCAGGGGGTGAAATTACTCTGTCATTATTCTCTTAAAGCCTCTTAAGGGTAATAGCATGTTGTCAAAAGGAGGAGATCTTTTGGACTGGCCATAAACTGGGAATTGGCTACGGTAATAAAACCCTTGCAGGGAATCCAACAATTTCTTTAGTCAAAAAATACTAGTGGCACCTTTGTGCTAGCCATACTCTCTTCAGGTGAAAGATAACTGCAACTGAGGTAGGAGGTGTGGCAGGAACAGCTGCTGGAGAAAACGTGCAGCCCCACAGCACTCCAGCAGGGACAGGTGGTCTCCCAAGCAGCTGCCATCACCGAAGCAGGCGAGGTGGTGAGCCAGGGCTAGAGCCCACCTGGGGAGGGGCGTCACTGAGCTGGGGCGGCACAGGGCAGGGCTGGGCACAGATACACCAGTGGTAAAATGACATGAAAGAATAGTTTAAGAAAGCAAAAGCCAAGCCATTCTTGCCTACTAGGGTATCTTAGCATGTTAGTGAAGCAGAGGTTGGTCAAAGCAACTGGTTTCTTGTACTGGCATTTTCAAAATGCATTTGAAGCAGGCAAGGAGAAGTAAGCCCTCCTAGGGAGCCTGATCACCACATTAGCTGGTAAATAAACTACTTAATGAGCAGTTACAGAGAAGATGGAGGTGGATTTTTCCCAGAAGTCCCCAATGAAAGGGTAAGAGGCAACAGCTTGAAATCGCAGCAAGGGAAGCTCTGACTAGATGTAAGGAGGAAAAAACCCACCATAGTGATGGTGGTGGTCAACCACAGAAAAAGTTGCCTGGAGAGTTTTGGAATCCTCGTCTTCGGAGATACTCAAAAATTGTGAGGTCAAGGCATGGCAAGGTTGCCACACTTTGAACAGGAGGTTGGACTGGTCGCTTACAAGGTTCTTCCAATTTAAATTATTCTGTAGTATTATGAAATAAGAAGGATCTAATAGAAGTATCAGTAAATCAAGTAGAGAGGTGGTGTGGGATGCTGCTGTTTACCCTCTTCTGTAATACAACTGGAACATCCAGTGAAAATACAAGGTAACTAAAGGAAATATTTATCATGTGGCCTTTCTCAGATGAGCTACAAAGATATCACTGAGGTTTTGTTGGTAGGTCTTCTAGCAAACTGACTGGTTCATGTGTATGTAGAGAGGTTTTTTTATGATCAAATACCACAGCAATGTGAGAAACCAATGAAGATTCCTTCAGTTGCATTGTAGTCTCCCTTGCCTCGCACACTGAAACACTTCTGAGCAGTTGGCAGTCTGGTTGCTGTCTGAAATATTCATGTGGTATTTTGCCATCTTGACTGGATTCCTGTTTCTGGCGTGGTAGTGGGGAGAAAGAAAGGTGGAGGTAGAGACAGTGTGCTGTCAGTGGAGTCAGACAACTGGTAAAACAGCTAAATGTCTCTTCCGTAGGGGTAGCTCTGCCTCTCTTAGAAGCCTCACCTTGGAGCACTGGCCATGGGCTAACACTGTTTTGTGCTGGTTAACAGATAAAATGACTGAAGTCTAGGCTGCAGCCAGAATGTGAATTAACCTCCTTCCCCCACTTCCACCAGCTAGGAGGAATTTGTTGCCTGAGGTTATTGACAGACAGAGTTTGAGCCCTGTGTTTACTCTCCAGGCCAGCTACAAACCAGCTTGTCATGCTTTCGGATTTTCAGACTAACCTCTAACCCTCTAACTCCAACTTGAGATACCCTCTTGAGGAGAAAAGAATTAAGAGCCTTGTGGGGAGATGAAGCTGACTTCTTTTTCTCCCCTCACATTTTTATAGAGGTGAATAATTCTGTTTATATGAGCCTGATGGCGCGTTAGAAACTACAACTGTGATAATTCATGGTCTCATTGTAGGAAACAAAAGCAACATAAATGTTTACTTCTGTAAGCAGCCTCTGAAGAAAGTTGGTCGTGAAATGCTGTTGTATTGTGTTCCCACCTGTCCGTGATCATCCAAGAGGAATTGCAGGCAATTGTTCTTTCGCCACAGGGGCCACCTTAGATTTTATCCACAGGTATCTGCAGTGTCTCCTTGTGCTCAGTAATATATGAACAAATTCTTCAGGGACACACGCAGGTTTTAAGGACAGCAAGCTAGCCTCAACTCAGCCCAGGTGAGATGAGGTATTATTGACGATCCCTGCAAGGCAATCAGGTTGCTCTTACACTCTTAGGGTAAGCTGAGGTATGGAGGTGCTAGCTTTAAACCCTTCTTTTCCCCTCTGTATCTGCTTTTAAACTTAGGACCTTTGCTGCCTAGTGCAGGGATGTCACCACTGAGGTACAAATGTCCTTCCTCTGCTGCTCTGTGCTCCATCAAGGCTCACTGAGAAGCTGTATCCAGTGCACAGATCCACAAGGTATTTATGAAGTAAACGTCTGCATCTTAAGTTTAACTATGCCACTGCTCTGTGGAGATCTGTGTTGGTTCTTACTGAAGTTCATGAACCAAATGCGGAGTTCTGGTTTAAATACGTAAGTCCTGAATGTTCTTGTTCTTCATTACCTGGCATGCCATAAACATAGCTGCTGAACTTGAGATTTCCTCAATAAAACATGCTGCAGGAGTGCTTTGCGGAGTGCTTTGCGGAGGTTATGAAAATGTATCTGACGTACTCCAAGTCTGTTAAAAAGAGAAAGATCAGCTTTGCTAGATACTTTGGCACTTCCTGCCTAAGAGAGCAGAAGGACTGAGTTGAGGTTGATCTGCAGGCTTGATGGGCTAGAGAAGTGGGCCAATATGAACCTCATGAAGCTCAACATGGCAGAGTACAAGGACCTGCACCTGGGTTGGAGCAGCCCCCTGTATCAATACAGGCTGGGGGATGAAGGGATTGAAAGCAGCTCTGCAGAGGAGGACTTGGGGGTATTGGCGGATGAAAAGCTGGACATGAGCCAACAATGTGCAATCGCAGCCCAGAAAGCCAACCATATCCTGGGCCGCATCAAAAGAAGCGTGGCCAGCAGGGCGAGGGAGGTGATTCTGCCCCTCTGCTCTGCTCTGGTGAGACCCCACCTGGAATACTGCATCCAGCTCTGGGGTCTGCAGTACAGGAAGGACGTGGATCTGTTGGAGCAGGTCCAGAGGAGATGATGAGGGGGCTGGAGCACCTCTCCTATGAAGACAGGCTGAGAGAGTTGGGGTTGTTCAGCCTGGAGAAGGCTCTGGGGAGACCTTATGGTGGCCTTTCAGTACTTAAAGGGGGCTTATAATGAAGATGGGGACAGACTTTTTAGTAGAGCCTGTAGTGACAGGACAAGGGGCAATGGTTTTAAACTGAAAGAGTGTACATTTAGACTAGATAAATTTTTTTTTTACAATGAGGGTGGTGACGCACTGGAACAGGTTGCTCAGAGAAGTTGTGGATGCCCCATCCCAGGAATTGTTCAAGGCCAGGTTGGATGAGGCTTTGAGCAACCTCATCAAAGCAACCCTAAAGATGTCCCAGCTGATGGTAGGGAAGGTTGGACTAGATGATCTTTAAAGGTTCCTTCCAAGCCAAACCATTCTGTGATTTTATGTCTACAGGTAGTTCTTTAATTATGTTATTTTCTATTTTATGGGGTGACATTTCAGACCATTGGATAGCTTATACCTGTATTTTTAAAAAGTCCAAGCAAAAAAAATTAAAGAAGTTTGGCTGAAAAACATTTGACCTAGAAACTTGATGCCATTCTAAATTGGAGCTTTGGAGGCTTTAAAAAGAAAGACTTAAAATAGCAATGTTTATAGTCTCATTTATGTATAAACTATCTTTCTCAAAAAAATGCCAGCCTTCATATGATATAGTAGGAAGAAATTTCCTTATAATCAGATTCCTGTATAGTTTGCTTACTGTTATATGTCTGACACCTCTTCCTGAGACAAGATGAGCCTGTGAATGAGAGGGAACACTGGCTGATACTGAATTAAAAATACCAAGTCTTCAAGGCTAATTTTGCTGGCATTTCTTTCAGTGTTTCTTTTCACTTAGATATGGGAAGACAGCTGTCCTTCAGTGTCCTTCAGTAGCTAAACATCAAGTGCCTTTGCTGTGTTACTTTGGTTGTTGTTACTTGATCCTGGAGCCACTTTGTAGACCTCAGCTGCAAAAGGGTAAGGGCACTGATAGATAAGAATCTCTCTGAGGATAAGCAATGAAGTATAGGGGGTACTGTGCTTATTAAGTGTCAGTTCCTCAGAGGGTGTTGTCATCCTCATTTAACAGGCTAATGTAGGATAAGTTCTCTCTCCCATTCTCTGTTTATACACTATTAGAGGCTGCACTAGTGAATGACAGGAACACCTAAGTCCAGATTTCATGTCTGCTTCTTTAGGGAGGGGAGAAAATCCTCATTTTGTGTACCACCTGAAGGTAAGTTAGAGGTTTGCTGTGTTCACAGTAAGAATTTGTGGGATGACAGGAAGAGCAGTACCACCTACCAGGAAGAGAGTATTGCAAAAGCTGTATGCTTGATGAAGGAGGTATTTTGAAAGAGAAGAGGTATGTGTTTTAGTTAAATTAACACATGTTCTTTCACCAAGGGACTGCCTGTCAGGTTTAATTTGAAATGAAACTAATTGTTTGTCTGACAGCTTGATGTGCTGGGAAACGCGATAAATATATTGGTACCAAAATTGTTTTCAGCTCTATTATCTAACTGTTGTTTGACTTAATGAGAAAGGAAGAGCTGAAACATGCATGTTTTTAGGAACAGCTGCTTATAAATTTTGCTTATGTAGAAATAATGCAAGTTTTTGTGCTCTTTTCATCAAATGCTTTAAAAACTGTTGTATTCTTGTTTCATAATGTTTTCTAATTAACACAGCCATAAAAATATTGCTAGTTCTAGCAACATGTTAGTATGTTTATCCTGATGTTTTTAGCCCTGTTAATATTTTCTTCCCTACTCTACTGTATCTGGGACAGGGAACAATCCGAATTCCTGAAACTATCAGGATGTAGAACTAAAGCATTAATTTGGATTTTTGGTTATAAGAGGTTTCATTAGAATCACTTGAACTTTAAAGAACTAATTGCAAACTTAATTTACACTTGGTATTAAAAGGACAGCAAGGTCACTTTCTCTGATCAAAAGGAAGTCTGAAAATTGCTGCTTGGCAACTGGCATAGATAAACTTGGAACCAATTGTATGAATTGTCAAAGTTTTATTGTTATCGCTTTAAACTAGTGTAATTAGGCATTACCTTTTAGGCAGTCACAGAATGCAGTCAGTTTTCTCCAAAATTAAAAGAAGCATGCCAAACACTGTTGTGAGACTGGCTTTGAAATAGAAAAGACAATGGTTTCTCAGGAAGGTAAGACTTCAGGCACCAATCTGGATTGAGTGCTGTCTTTGTAGGCAGCTGTCTTTACTGCTGCCACCAGTTTCTTATCCTTGCTTTGTTCCAGCAGTTGTTTAGATTTTCTGAAGAAGTGACATAACGTTTATCAGCTCTTGCCTTGTGACAGTGGCCAAAACTGCACAACAGTACCAGAAAGATTTTTAGCAAAACTTTCACGTTAAGTTAACACTTAAATATATGTAGGCATTTCTTTCTTTCCTGAAGAATTGCCTTTTTTCTCTCTTTGCAATCTGCTGTCAGCTCTGTATTGGTACTGGTTAGCAGCCGCAGGAAAATGTTCCACTTCCTGAAGTTCCTTTTTGATCCTGCCACAAAAAATAAACCAGCAGAGCAGAGGATCCTGACTCTAGAAATACCCAGAGACTAATATCTCCAAGCAGTAACTTATCAGAGCTAGATAATAAGGGGAAGAATTAAAGATCTTGAGGGGGTGAATATCTTTTTAGGAAAAAGAAGGGAGGTTCAGGGAGTAGGAGGAGGCTCATGGAAGAAAAGATTGTAATTGTCTAAAAAGATAATGGGAAGGTAGAGTTGTCCAAGTGTGAGAGAGACCTGCGCTGCAGTAGATAGGGCAGAAAACTGAGTGAGAGGCCTGTTGAAATTAATAAGGAGATCGGTAGAAAGGGGGAGAGGAAGGAGGAGATCAAAATCAAAATTCAAAGTATGGCAGAAAGGGTTAAACTTGAGTAACGAAGGGAGTGCAGAAAAGCATATTTGTTTCTAATTCTAATTCTGCTGCTCCTTTGTGGCCAAGAACTAGACAGAAGATATTAGAGTGTCCATACCTCATGCAGTGCTGGCCAGTGCATAGAATGACAACTCATTACTACTGTCACTTACCCTTCTGGATTAAGTAACTAATATTCTCCGAATATAACAATCTACAAATCTTCATCAGTGTGATGGCCACTATGATGCTGTGTGATGAAATCTGTTTCCCACTTTGTTTTTTAAAAGCAAACTTGCAGAAGATTTCATCCCACACGCGCTTACCCTCTAATGAGCTATGTGCAACCACCCCCTGTGAAAGTGGTCTTCAGAAGAACAAAAAAAGCTATCTTTTTCCTTACTCTGCTGCAAGAAAGATTTCAGATAGTTTAACCTAGCAATATTATTCAGGCTAAGCTTGAAAAAAACCAAAAATGTACTTAACCTTCATTGAGCTTTCATTTGGTGTTTTCTTCTAAAAGCAGCAGGATCTGCAGAAAAACCTGTCCATTCTTTCAGGCATGTTTGTGAATTTAATAACACCTGTTTCAGATTTAACATCTCTTAATATTAGACCATCACACTTAAATGAGAAGTGTCATATGTGCAAAAGTTGTCTTAAAGTAACTATAAGACTTCAAACAAACAAACAAAACCACAAAAACAAACAAACAAACAAAAAAACCCCAGTTAAATCTGTTCCCATCTACGTATTCCCTGACAGGCTTTAGTTGCATGATCAGCTCTCCAGGTTTTCTTCAGAACTTGCTTTATTTCACAGAATTTATGCCATTAAGCAGCTACTGACTCAACCTTTTATAATCCCCATTGAATTTCCTGTGGCTCTAATTCCTATTTATTACACTGTAAAAGTCTTTTTTCACAGCAGTCTCTGAATAATTTCCTCATGTGCTTTTTCATGATGCTTATAAGTGGTGCTTCCAGCATCAGTTTATTTTTAAAACATTCTTAAGGTATGAAGAGTCTGAGTTTAATGCTGAAGTGCAGAAAGTACAATTAATTGGCTGGCCAGCATGACCCTAGGACCCAGTCGTATTAGAATACTTAGCTTGCATGTAGCCTTTTGTATCTTCCAACCATAGCTCTTGTTGCCTTTATTTGTGTTGGCCATTCTTTTTTGAATTGAGGATCTCAAGTTGGACATGATAAACAAACAAACAAAACCCCCAAAACCAACCAACCAAACAAGTATAATCTGTGAAAAGTTTGGTTATGTGATTTGCTAAGTATAGGTTTAGCACATTCTCTGGGAAATCACTGGACTCACAGAATCACAGAACGGTAGGGGTTGGAAGGGACCTCCAGAGATCATCTTGTCCAACCCCCCTGCGTGAGCAGGCACACCTAGAGCAGGGGGCACAGGACCGCGTCCAGGCGGGGTTTGAATGTCTCCAGTGAAGGAGACTCCACAACCTCTCTGGGCAGCCTGTGCCACTGCTCTGGCACCCTCACAGGAAAGAGGTTTTTCCTCATATTCAGGTGGAACTTCCTGTGTTCCAGCTTGTGCCCATTGCCCCTTGTCCTGTCATTGGGCGCCACTGAGAAGAGTCCAGTCCCATCCTCCTGGCACCCACCCGTCAGATACTTATAAACACTGGTAAGGTCCCCCCTCAGTCTTCTTGTCTCCAGGCTGAACAAACCCATGTCTCTCAGCCTTTCTTCATAAGGGAGATGCTCCAGTCCCTTGATCATCTTTGGCTCTCTGCTGGACTTGCTCAAGCAGCTCCCTGTCCTTAAACTGGACTCCCTTAGCCCTAGATGTTTTCTCTTGAGCATTCCCTAGCTTATTTGGTAAACCTTTTCTAACTGTTACAGCAAGGGGATCTCCTTCTGCATAATCCTCATTGATCACTAGAGGTCTGTTTAGTTTGCTGAAGAAAGACAGAGTTATATGAGGGTAAAGTATAAAAGAAATTAGTTGAGCATTGAATGCAATTTGTGAGTTCTGTTTATTAGTAGACAAATTGAGTAGAATCATCTAAATTCTATTAAGTAACATCCAGTTCATACACACCTTCATCCCACTCTTCTATCAGTCTCACAGACTCTTTCATTTTAAACAATGTACATACCATTAGCAGAATTTTGTTTTCTACCTGGACACATGCTAGATGGAAGTTAATTTTGGAGATGATTTCGGATGTGTGCTGACAGCAAAGGCAATGTTGAGACTTCAGAAATCTCTCAACTGATTGCCAAGCTGGATGGGAACAGATGAAGACAAAGAGCTGCTGATGAGATGAATAGCAGGGAAGTCATCACTGTGTACTATCTTTAGTCATTAGCACTTTTGCTAAACATTTGCTCTTGGTCACTATTAGAAACAAATTGCCTGTGCAGATTGCCTGGCTTAAATAGTGTACTTCTAAGCTTCTTATAAACCATCTTATGAACGCAGTCCAGGCTCTGGATCATAGGGCAGTTCAGGTTGAAGATGACCTCAGGAGATCTCTAGTCTAGGCTCAAAGCAGGCTTAAAACTATGAAGTCAGACCAGACTGAATACTCAAGGCTTTATTCAGCCAGGTCTTGAAGACTTCCAGAGATGGAGACAACACAGTCCCTATGAGCAACCTGATTTACTGCTCAACTGTCTTGATAATAAGTTTCACCGCACAGCCAATCTGAATCTCCCTTATTTCAACTTGCCCCCTTTGATGCTTCTCCTGTGACCATGCACCATTGTTCAGAGCCTGGCTCTGTCTTCTTGGTAACCTCCTTGTAGGTTTGGCAGGCTGTTGTTAAGTTTCCCCAAAGCCTTTGTTCCTGCAGGCTGAACAAACCCAGTTCTCTGAGCCTTTCCCTCACAGGGTAAGTGGTCCAACACCCTGAGCATCCTGATGGCCTTCACAGAGCTCACTTCACTTTATTGACGTCTTATGTTGGGGGCCCAGAACTGGACGCAGTATTCTACATGTGGTCTAGCTCAGCAGAGGGGGACAATGTCCAGTGGAAAATACATCTGTCTTTATATGCTGACAGTGAAGACTGCTGGCTCATGTTCAGCTTGCTGTTCACCAGGACTCCAGGACAGAAACGTAGTGTATTAGTTGTAAAACTTAGTCTGATCTCTTCTTCAGCCTCATCATCTATAGCCTGTATTTCATCACTTAGCACTCTGTGTTAGGTTTCTTTCCACTTTAGCTTCAAGTGTCTTTACTTCTCTTTCACAAATCCCAATCTTTTGTCTTCATCTGTTCTTGCCTGGCCTGTGAAGCTTAGATTTTCTGCACTCAGGTCTCCTGTGGTTTTCCTCTTTAACAGTGTATAGTAGGGGCAGCACATAGAAGCAATAATGGTAAAGCATAGCTGGTGTTTTATGTGTTGTTTGGGGGGATATTGCTGTCTGCCAAAATTGCAGGACAGTCCCATTTGGCTCATGAAGTTTTGAGGAATCTTGTACAGGGTGAACTGTATTTGCTCTGCCTTAGCAGGTGTGTGGCAGGTACATGCAAGCACAGCGGCTTTATCTAGGAGCATAGCTGGAAATTTGGATGAGCTTCTGGGCTTGTGGACCTTTATTTATTTGAAGTATTCAGACTTCTGTTTCACACCTGAGGATGCCTACACATCTTGCCTTGCCTGTGTCCTTAGGCCATCATGGGTCCTATGCAGTCACCTCAAGGCCTCATGGTTTTTTGCCACAGTCACAAATGCCAGAGGGAACGTTCTTGACAAAGAACTGATGGTTGAGGCTCTCAAAAGCTGTGGCAATGCTCCTGCTTCTTAAAGTTGCTTCCACTCAGTATGGCAGAACAACTTACCTTCCCTTGAACCTAGTTATTCAAACAGCTGGGCCACACCCCTCTTTTCCAGGGGATCAGCACTTTCTGTGGTAGAGATTTCTTCTACCTGCAGAGGGTAGGCAATCTTGTTGCTGTGGAGGAAGTCAAGTCCTGGTGGGAACTGTCTTGGTTCTGGTGTCAGTCATGATACAAGAACTATCAGGATGAATTTTTAAAAAGTTAAGAGGTAATAGGCTTTGATTTCTGTATAGCTAGAGGTATTCCAGTGAGTAATGTCATGAGTCCCACCTCGTGACTTCTGTTGTACATGTCTTCAAGGTCTTTATCTTTTTTGTGTTTATCTTCCCTTAGCTGATGAATGCCAAGAACCAGTTGATCCCAGAAAACAACCCTTAGCTGATCAGTCCACTGATCTTAAGGTATCTGGGAGAAACAGGTAACTTTTCTTGGGTTTTTTTGGAATTCAGAGGATAGTAATATAGAACACGTGAGATTGTCATCTGTCTGTTGCAACCAAACAGTTCAGCATCTCAGAGAGCACTTCTTGCCATGCATAAGGGATTCATTCTCACACGGGCATTATCTTGGATGAAGCTCTCGTAATTAAAGTTGTCTGCAGTGCATGAACTAATGCTGCCACAGTACAGCACAGGAATAGCTGTCCAGCTATGCATTGGATTTTTTTTGCACTGGATTAATAGACCTGAGTACACAGAAAAGTAGAAGGCTTGAGGTTACCTTAGTGTGTTTTTTCTTCAGATAATAAGGTCTAAAAATCTGGACTGTTGTGTAAACATAAGGATAACTTGTCATGGACAGAAATTTTAATTCAAAGCTTTGTGTTTTCAATAGAAGAAAGTTGGCCCTACATCTTACAGTAAGAGAAACTTGTTATTTAAAGTGTTGATATTGGTCTGATTTAGGAAATGT
>VZTV01066139.1:0-17688 GCA_013400875.1 Anhinga rufa
CGCTGTAAACTGCAGTGCCATTAACACTTTTGTATGGCAAAAGCTCTGATGTGCTGGATCCATTCTGTACCTCAATGAATTACCCACAGTAAAAGAATAGTATAAACAATCGTAGTCTGAAACACTAACTTGTACAAACCTGCACTTATAATTGGTAGCGAGAGACTGTGGGAAGCAGTATCTTTTGATAGTATCTCTCAAAAATATATCAGAATGATTAAACAGCTTTCACAAAGAATTTGAGGACTTGCTAATTCTAGGCTGATACGTGAGTTTTAAAAAAATATGCAGCTTGCTGTTTTTCAATGATTAATGGCTTTCTTTGAGTGCAGAAAAGTGAAGTTGCCAAATTTGACCTTGGACCAGAATCATAGCTGGAATATTGAACTTTTTTTGTTTTATGTAAACCACGGTGACCAGTCAGGTAATTGTCCTCTGCAGGAGGTTACTGAAAAGCACTGAAACTGATTGCAACTGCAGTGGCCCAACATGGACAGCAAATGAGTTTGACTCAACTTCAAATCATTTGCACTTACATGGCTTGTGTCCATGAACTTTGTATGTCATCTGGTTGTCAAGCTGTATTGGAAGTGGGCTCAGCTGGCCTTCAACAAAGAAGGCACGGTTGCCCTTGTGTCTTCTTGCAGTTCTTGCAAGCATGCATACTAAGTTCTCAAAGTCATTCCTTATAACTTATACAGCCAGTAAAGCAGTATCTCTTTGCGGACTGATGTGTTCTCTCCTGCTCCAGGGACATCCAGGCAGGATTTCATCTCTAGTTTCAAATATTGGTGTGCGGCTGTTACCATCCTGTGCAATTTTAGTTTGTGGGGAGATCACATATATATTTGTCCCGATTACTCCCCAGTCATGCCTCAGTCAACTGTATTGTGGTCATGTGCTGTAAATGCTCAGTGTAACTGACCCCTGGAGAGGGGAACTCTTATCTTTGCTGGCTGTCAGGCAGTAGCTTAACGGAGGTATAAAAGCAGGAGTCGGGGCAGGTTACAAGTCAGGGGACAACCAGCACGCTCTCCAGTGCCTTTGTAAAATGGAAGAGCTGTAGTCAAACTATATTGTGTTGACTATTGCCTCTCAACAATATGATGAGAGGTGTGATGCTGTAACTTAAAAATCTTCTGCATAGCTTGTTAGATGCGCTGTATTGCTTTCAAAGCTTGTGGTGGTATGAATAATATAACTTGTATCCAAACCCAGGTGCTGCTAACCCACTAAACCACATAGAGCCATAGAAATCTTCAGAGTCCCATTTAGAAACAAGAGCAGAAATCTGGACCATAGATGTCCACCTCAACTGATCATGTTTCTAATTCCTGTAAGTATTTAAGACTACGTACAAACAGAACTTAATGGAAGGAGAAATAATGTACTTACTGCCTTCTGCCACACCACTATTGGGTTGAATGTAGGAGTTAGAGATGATGCAAATATTATTCCTCTTTTAGGGTGATAAGAAGGCTCAGAAAAAATTATACTTATTTGTCTTTCCGCTTGTGTGGGTTTTTACTACAATCCAAAAATAATAATAAAGAATAAAAAATAACAATATCACCTGACTAAAAGAATTTAAGAAGGGCATTGGAAATAACTAATGTGCTTTATTTTCATTGTAGGATCAGTGTGAGAATATAGAGAGAAACTTAACTGGTAGAGAAGCAATTTAGCCTCCTTAAGCAAATGGTTCTAGCTTTGCACAGCCTTATGACTCTACACTAAAAATGCTTTAATGTGAACACTTTCATCTTGGTATACTATTGAGGTTTTATTAATAAAAATAATAAATAATATCCTGAAATTTCACTGCATTTGTTATTTGATGGCTTTATACTCCTGACTTTCTGTTTTGAAGTGCTATTGCCATAACATCCAGGCAGGCCTTATAACAAATTCAGAACAAGGACTATGTGAAAATAATTTTACAATAAACAGCTTATTAAAATGGAAGATATAAAATATGAACGAGTGTGTGAATGCCTCAGTTATGAGTAACACTTTGCATGAGTACTTACCTACTCAGGTAAGTAAGTGTATATGGGACAATATTTTACTTTATCATGCAAGTAAAATTTCTTATCTAAGAACATGAATTTCCCACAAACTGGATTTGAAGTAGGAGCCTCTCTCTCTCTCTCTCTTTTAAAAATCACTTTCGTGATTTCGTAGAGGCTGTTTCATGTAACTGAGATTATCTGATGCTCCATATTGAAGTGCAGGTCTCTCTTGCTTTCAGAAAATCCTTGATTGCATTGCAGAAGTCTTATGTAGCAAGAAACATTTCTATGTTAAGAGCCTGGTTAGCTGGGTGCTGATCTGTGCTTCAGCTCTCTAAAAGCCATTTTCCCCAGTCATTCTGGGACTTCTTAAGGCAGACTTGAATTGATTCTCTTCTCTAGTAAAGTGTTTAGTTAAAGGCTTTGCAACCTTGGGGAGTGCATTGAATGGCTGGCGACTCTAAAATGCTGCAAGTCAGGACTCATCTCAGGAGATGCTCCTCTGTCTGTAGATGCAAATGTTCCTCTTGTCAGCATGTCTCTGACTGTAAGTCAGGATCTTTCCAAAATCCTGGTGTTGTGGTTCTTTTTAACCTCTTCCATCACCTCTCCAGGTAAACCTTTTACAGTGGTCAATACAGTGCTTTAAAGCCTGATGAAAATATCTATGGTGAATCTCAAAACTTAGAGTGGGAAGTGGCAATAAGAATGTTTCTTATTAACAGCTTTGTACCATTCAGGAACCCTAACAGTAACTGTCAGGAACCCATAAGTAACTGTCTTCATATTGACAACCTTTGTGACAGCAGAGTAGTTTTCTTGATATCTGTACATGCCTCTGTTACAGCAGTCCCGTAGCAGCTCTGCTACTACCCAGCCACTCTGCAACAGCAGGAGGCTCTTGGCTAGCAACAGCAGGTGCTTTCCCATGCTGGGGAAGTTACTTCGCAGGTGGTGTTCAGTCTGCAGAGTTCTAGGAAGGTATTTATCCCAAGTCTAGAATGATATCCCATTAATTATTGTGCTTAGGTAGACCAAAACCTGGTAACTATCTTTAGAAATATCAGATTTTTGTCAGTCTTCTTTCTTTCCTAGATACTCTTACTGCCCTTGATTTAAAGCTGTTCCTGTGGAGTCTGGGCCAGCAGTCTAATTGTACTTGCAGGTGGGAGGAGACCAATATTCATTAGCATTTTCTTCTGTGTGACCTGATAGTGCTTCAGAAGCAGTACTGGCCTAGAAGTCAGGATTGCAGAACACATTAACGGTGTGCCCAAGAAATGCAAGTGAACTGACAGAGATGTACCCTACAACTCTAATTAATGGTCCCTGTGAATCAGGCAGAATATATGTCTAAAAGTCCTTGACAGCTCTTCTGACTCGTGCAATGTGATATGCAGCATGTCGCCCTTCAGAAGTAATCCAAAATTGGACTTGAGATTACTGCTTTTTGGGCTCTTTTTCACACATTGTCTCTTACAGGACTTCACAGAAAGAGCATTCCTTGAAGAGACGTGTTGTTGCTTTCCTCAGACACAGTATCCCAGTCATTTACACCTATTCTCTTTCTCCTCTGCATTTCCACTGTTTGGAAATATTGGAACACCTTTCTCATGTGGCATAAGTAAGAGCCGAGACAGGGCTGAAAACAGCAGAATCCTTCAAATGCCTAGAGTGAAAATTAATCTAAATAAAATTGCCATGGTCATTAAAAACTTAACCAAACATCTCCTTCTTATTGCTTTTCTTCATTTCTACTGTTGAGAGAACTAAGTTCTTTAATAGTTTAGGACAGGTAGGAAATACTGGAGCAAACCTGTTCCAACTGCTCTGACTTGTGCCAATGGACACAAAGAATTCACAAGGGAGGAAATAATTTTTTCTCACCCCTGAATCTCTGATTTCTGAGAAACTAGTTTATGCTTTTACTTTTCAGGAAGAGATTCATTAACCCTGGAAGTCCTCTTGTTTTTTAAGATTGAACAGACCCTTATGTAGCAGTTTTTCCTATGTTAGTAGAACTGGTTGGGTTTTGCCCACAGAACTTGTGGCTCTGTAATGTTCTCATGTTGATTTCAGTGATGTTTCCTCAAACATTTTTTGGCACTGAGGGTAATTAGTAAGGAATGGCTTGTGCCCATACTACTGAGGGTTTTTACTCTTTGGGACAGCTGTGTTCACACCATCTGTGAGGAACAGCCCTCAGTCTCTGCTCTTTCCTGAACCATACCTGGGAGTTTCTGGGGAATTATTAATAGCCTCCATCCTGTCTTTCTCACCTTGCTAGTTATAGCATTTCCTTTAAAGAAATCCAGTATCTGGATGCTCCTACTGAGGGATACTGCAGGTGGTGTACACTAGTATATGAACAATTTTGAGGGAGGTTCCAAGTAACTAGGTATTTTTTCACCTGTCTCCTTGGTTTGCACATTTCAATCGAATATATCGATATACAATTTATGTAAGACTCTTGTATTCAGTAGCTGCTAATTGAGACCTTGCTAGCTCTATTGAAGTTCAGGCAGCCAGATTGGCTGCTCTGTACCTTCATGGAATAGAATCAGAGAGGTTTTCGAGGTTGTAAGGCAGCTCTGGAGGTCATCATGTCCCAGCCCCTGCTCAAAGCAGGGTTGACTAGAGCAGGTTGTCCAGGGCTGTGTCCCATCAGTTTTGAGTATCTCCAAGAATAGAAACTGTACAACTTTTCTGAACATGTGTTCTAGTGTTCAAGCACACTCATAATAAAAAAGGTTCTTTAAGTTTAAATGGAACTTCCTGTGTTTCAGTTTGTGGCCGTTGTGTCTTCACTCCTCCCATCAGGTATTTACACACACAGCAAAGCTTCCCCCGAGCCTTCTCTTCTTTCTGGCTGAGCAGTCTCAGCTCTCTCAACCTTTCCTTATCTGACAGATGCTCCAGTCCATTAATCATCTTCATGGCCCTTTGCTGGACTTGCTGCACTATGTCCCTGTCTCTCTTGTACTGAGGATCCCAGAACTGGACACAGTACTCCAGATGTGGCCTCACCAGGGTCAAGCAGAGGGGAAGGATCACGCCCCTCAGCCTGCTGGAAACGCTCTGCCACACTGCAGCCCAGGAGGCTGTTGGCCTTCTTTGCGGCAAAGGCACATTGCTGGCTTATGTTCAACTCAGTGTCCACCAGGATCCCAGGTCCTTTTCTTGCTAGCTGAATAATAATAATGTTTCCTACACCACTATGAATGGACCTTATGCAATCTCCTCCTTATCATTTAAGTAGCACCTGGCTGCTGAGAGCAGATACACGGTTTTGACGACATGACTGCGAGTGCCCATGGCTCGCTGGGTGTTGCAGAAAGAATCTTGGCCTGCCCGTCTTCAAAGGTCATCAGAAAATTGCTTGGGAGCAGACTAGAAACAACTTGATTTAGATCAGCTTCTTATGGAACTGTGCAGAAGGATTTGTAGTTGATACATCAATCTATAGACAGCTGTGATCCTGCTTGCCATCCAGCTGATTTCCTTCTGGAGTATTGACAGGATTTCACACTGTCAGTTCTCACATGGTGCACAACATATTCCTTAACCAGGGAAGCTTTGCAGTCTGAGAAAACTGCAGAAAATAACTTGTTCCAGTGGGAATAGAACAGAAAAATCCTGGTGAGGAAAACCAAGCACAATGTGTATCGCAAAGAGGACTCAAAGGAGAGCATTACAGAAGAAATGTATGTGAATTGAGGAAAGAGTATTTACAGATCGGGATAATTGTTTTAGACTTTTAATTAAACACTGGAAGATGAAGTAAATAATTTCTTAGTATCTATTGTTGCTTTTTGGGCCTGTACTGCTGCTAATCAGATCTTGCTAGGTGAATACTGTTACTTGCTGGAGTTCCACAAGACATGCATCTACAAGCCAGTAGTGTTAAGCCTAAATGTTTATTTATTATGTAGAAACAAGAAAATGTATTTTGTGCATAACCAAAACTACATTTGAAACTAACCCTAAAATGATTTGGCTTTTGTATTGAAGACTGAATGCAAGCTAATGAATGGAGATGAAGATAAACAATTTAGTACTTGACTAAGGATTAAATTTGTGGTTCAGTGCTAGTACTCAGAAAACATTCTGTAGGCTCTTGTGGTTTAGGAGAGTTTTGCCAGGCTGAAATTGATGTATTTCTTCTCTTTGTTCTGTGTGTGTGTTTGTGTGTGTAAACCAGTGGAAAAATGATTTTGTATATTTGTGTGTGAGCTCTGATATCAGTGGATGCATCTTCACTGAACGTGTTGGAATAGTCACTCTTTGCACCAGGGAAGTATCTGGCCCTAGACTTAACCAGTGTGTTGCTGATACCTATTGCATATTCTGTAAGGAAAAACACTGTGCTTAAACAGTGTGTCATCTGCTCTTCTGGTCCGCCTAGAGAGCTAGTTTTCAGTATTACCATAGGAAATTTCTGTGATGATAGTTTCAAGTCTTCTTCCTCTGCATAAATTGTTATATGCAGATTGTTGATATGGGTTGTAATACATTCACTAGCTACAGTTGTTGCTTTTTCTCTAATCTGATTTTATTGGTTGATTAGTGTTTGTTCAACTCAGTGCCTCTTTAATAAAAAGAGTTAAAGGTGGATCATGTCATAGGTTCAAATGTGTCCTCTCCATATACTTTCTTAAAAACAGGGTGTAACTGAAGATTCATACATAATACAGTGCTTTAACGTTTCCTGTTCTAAGTGATGCAAATCCTCTGAAAGAGAAAAAAATTATAGTAGAAAGAAAATCCACTGAAGCTATCAGATAGATAATATAATGTAAAGCAAAAACCCACCCATTTCCTGAGGTTTGGGAGTTTACTAGTACTTGCTTGGTTTATATACATTTTTTTCCCTCTTACTCTTCCCACACTTTCTTACAAGGCCTTTTGGAATGGTGGATCTCATGCAGAGGTAAACAGCCCCCCCCAGTAGTGCTGTCTCCCTCTTGTGCAGACCCCAGTAACCTGAGGTCCTCTGAACTGTCTCTTCCAAAAACTTTGAAGACTGCAAGGACCTGAGAATCACCCATTTCACTGCTAGATGGCTCTGACTGTGAATTAGCCTCATCATTGAACTAATTTCTCATTTTAATTAGTTTAGGTTTACCTTGCAGCACTTGTTTCTTGTTATGCTCCTTCCTGCCAAATCAAATCACATTGGGAACAGGAGAATTGTTCTGCCATTTTAAGATGTTGGTGAGGTTCCTCTGATAAGCAGCTCTAAGTATTGCTGTAGTCACTGGAAGCCATCCACTGACCTTAGGCTCAGCTGTAGCTCAAATTAACCAACTATTTTTGTTAATCAGTCCCTAAACTGCAACCTTTTGGAGGCTGAAAGAATATTTTGGGAAAGTGTTGTTATATTCTTGCTTTGCTCCCGACCTCCTTTCTAGGCATCTGCTGCTGAGCAGCCAGAGGGTGAGCGACACACACAGATCCTGTTACACCTAACGCAAGACCAAGGTGCGATGCTCTGGATTGCAATCTGAACTCCTGAATTATTATCCAGAACGGTCCCTACTGTGGTTGCTGAAAAAGCCTAGAGGTGCTTTGAACATCCTATTTCCCTTTTTATTTTAGCTGTGAATTTACCTCAGTGCCTAGAGTTGCTTCTTTATGCGTGCCCAAAATAGTCCCAATCTGAGCAGAAGAGCAGAAGGGAAAATAACTCTGGCTTCCCCCCCAGCCTGAGAGCTTTCAAATCCTGCCTCCAAGCTAACCACCTGTCTGGGCAGTTGGTGCTTTCCCTGGTGTGCTGGGAAGGGAGGACTGTGTAATGCCACCGCTGCCACCAGGACACTCCCTCAAGGGCTGGAGTGGGTTCTCTGTGTCTGGTCTTGGAAACAGGCTGGGAGTTGGCAGAGGTTTGTGCCCTTGTATCCTGCATACAGGTTCCTGAGTGCATTGCAACAAGGTCAGTGCAGCCTTTCCTCAGGAGTCTTGTGGCCCCTGGCTTGGAGAAGGAGCTGGGCTTTGGCGCGTTCCCTGGGAGTTCAGAGATGACATGTCTCCCTCTTTTTGGGAGAGCACCCTTGCTCCTAGCTATAGTAGTTATTTTTATAGAAACGGCCATATAATGTCTTCATGCCTTCCTGCACCTTGAAAGGGAAAATAAGCTTTTATTTTTCCTTGGGAGAGTGAGACCCAAAGGCGGAGCAGGGATCTGGGCTGCATGTTCTGTTTGGACCACAGTGCCAGGCTGCAGCCTCTGGTAAGGCTCCTGTACGTTAAGTGTTGTATTATTATTATTATTGGTCCTGCATCTGTATGTATGGTGGAATGTCTTCCTGAGCCAAATGCAAGGGTACAGGAGGCAGAATTTAAAAAACATAAGATCTGAATTCTGTTACAGGGACCAGTTGCTTACAAATTAGGTACAATAAGTCATTGAAGGGATGGAGAGCAGCCCTGTGGAGAAGGATTTGCAGGTGGTGGTTGATGAAAAGCTGGACATGAGCCAAGAATGTGCACTCGCAGCCCAAAAGCCAACCGTGTCTGGGGCTGCATCAAAATCAGCGTGGCCAGCAGGTCGAGGGAGGTGATTCTGCCCCTCTGCTCTGGTGAGACCCCATCTGGAGTGCTGCGTCCAGCTCTGGAGCCCCCAGCACAGAAAGGACATGGACCTGTTGGAGTGGGTCCAGAGGAGGGCCACGAAGATGATCAGGGGGCTGGAGCACCTCTCCTGTGAAGACAGACTGAGAGAGTTGGGGTTGTTCAGCCTAGAGAAGAGAGGGCTGCGGGGAAACCTTATTACAGCCTCTTTAGTGAGGCCTGTTGTGGCAGGACAAGGGGTAATGGTTTTAAACTAAAGGAGGGTAGGTTTAGACTGGATATAACGAAGAAATTTTTTACACTGAGGGTGGTGAGACACTGGCCCAGGTTGCCCAGAGAGGAGGTAGTAGATGCCCCCTCCCTAGAAACATTCAAGGTCAGGTTGGACGGGGCTCTGGGCAACCTGGTCTAGTTGAAGCTGTCCCTGCTCACTGCAGGGGGGTTGGACTAGATGACCTCTAAAGGTCCCTTCCAACCCAAACTATTCTATGATTCTATGTGTTTTATGTCTGATCCAAAATGACTGTGGTCTCACAGTTTTCCACAGGTCCAGTGTAAGTATTAAATAGGAGTAATAGGCCAGCAGAATAAAACCCTTATGTCCTCATTCTCCTCACAGCTACAGTAATAAAGGCTGGAAGAAATGTAAAGGAGCTCTGCAAAATTTGTACTACTGAATCAGCAATGTAGCAATAGATTACTGTCTGTATCTGTAAGACTGCACATATAATTGAGTTGAGATGACTCTTACAATAGGAAAATTATGTAAGTTATAGTTTATAACTCCTATGTTATAAAATGTGCAGCATAAACTGTAAGTTAAGGGCCCATCAGAGGTGGTGTGTGCAGCTTGACAGGTGCCAGGCTTCTGGTTAAAGCCCCCAAAGAGAAATGGTAGAGCAAAAGGTGCATCAGGAGAGATGCAGCTGATTCTTCCTTCAGGTTAGGAGAGTTGAAGCAGTCTATGGTAGTTAACCTATGTGCATGCTGCTTTTAATTTTCCATTTTTATTAGTATTAATTATTAACATCATGAATATTAACACAAAACCTTTCTGAATTTCCTTTTTTATTAAAAAAATGAAGGGTAAAGCTGGTACAGGCATGGAAGAAAGCACCACTGAAAGCTACTTGGAGATAACAATGTGGAGTAGGAGGGAGCTAGAGGTACTACTGGGAATTATTGTAATACTGTATGTACCTCAGCGCTGGGATATGAAAACTTATTTTTATATTTAATAAAATCTTAATTTTGTTCTTTTTTTCTAAACAAAGCAGTGATTGGGAAATCTTAATAGAAAATGTAAGTTCTCAGATTCTGGTCCGCTGGAACCTCTGATGGCGCACAGAGCTTTTGTAAAGCAGTACAGTAAGCTGTCTTGTCACATTAGTGGGTCCTCCTTCCTTCCTACAAGTTTGGCATTAAAAGAAACTCAGAAAATGAATTAAACATGTTCCAAATACTACTTCTTTGTGTAGGTTTTTGCCTGAATGCTGTATGGCAGTTAGAGTAATGAGGAGGAAGAAGGGATGTATTTCCTTAACATCGCAGAATGCGTGAGATGGCCCCCAAGATTACCTTCCGAGGCATTACAGTAACATAAAGATATTGCATATAAATGGATTGTCTTTCCTCATCCTTCCATATATTGCATACAGAAGAGTTGCGTCCTTGGTGTATATTTTGTGGTGTAGCACCTTTGGGTTATTGATTGGATTGATTAGTAGCAAATTAGAGCAAGCAGCAATATTTACTGACAATTTCTGTCTCTTGGATGAGGGAGGCAAGCTCCAAGAGCCTAGTCTTCAGCCACATGAGTGTTTGATAGTAGTGCAGTTCGAAGAGCTCAGTGGGTACATTTGTTGGTGATAGGAGTGGGTGTTCTTCCTCAATTAACTAAATGGCAGCTTTTTTTCAATTCGCATGTGTACTTCCACGGGGATTGCCCCCTTTGCCAGCTGCACACACCAGCCCTATATCTAGGGAGAACTGCAGAACCCTTTTTGCTTTAGAAATGTCATAAGGTAAGACAGTCTCCTGTGTGATTTTGCAGTTCCAGATGGGTTGGGCGCTTCAAGAATGAGTGAGTTTTTTTGTGTGTGCACGTGTGTGTGATTATTTTTCTTGTGGTAACAAATGGTCTTTTTTTTTCTGGAAGAAAACTGATTTTTGTAAGGTCCACCATTGGAAGTTATAGGAAAGGCGTGTCTGAGTTTGCTGTGAAGAGTTCAGTCGATTCCAATGCTTTCCAAATTGGCTTTCCTTTTCTTAGTCTATTCTGTGTAGAAGCTGTGCGTTATAATATATGAATGTGTGTTTACTCCCGAATAAATTAACAGGAGTTTTGCCAGCAGGCATGATCTAATGTGATTTTTTTTTTAATTAATAAAGAAATGGGATATGTAATGCATAATGGGTTGCACACTGAGCAACATTAGATTAACTAGAAATTGAAGAACTGTGTGTACTGCTGATGGTGGACAAAATCAAAGGTGTTGATAGATTCACTCAATCCATCACAAAAAAAAAAGACCTCGAGGTTGTTTATTTGAATAAGGGGACCATAAATCTAGCACACAGATACCAGCAAACAATAGTCCTGGATTTGTTTCTTAAAAATTATGATGTGTAGTATAATAGAAGTCCATTATTATATGTCTTTATATCTTTATATATAGCTGTAGATAATATATAATTTTCTATGGCCAGGAGGTAGGTTGGCAAATGTATATACAACAAGCAATGTGGATTTATAGACTGCCTGCTAAAGGTTTACATTTATCATTAATTTACTTTGTGGGTCCTTTCGGGTCCTTCCTGAGAGTACTAAAAATGGTTGTCTCACATTTTACAGTACATTTGGAAAGTGGTGTAATATGATTTGTGCCTGAATTTATATTTCAGAGGGGAATATTTCCTCCTATTAAAATCATCAGGTCCTGAATATGTTCAGCTGAAAAAAAAAAAAAAAGGACTGTCTAACAGTCTTTTACTCAAGACTTGTAAGGAATCAATATAGTTCCCATCAGTACAGTAAATTACTTACTGAACCACTTCCAGTAATCACAATGCACAATTTCTCATTAACCCCTTCCCTTCTCTGTTTAGAAACAATATTGTCTTAGAAAAAAGTTATTTTGGTATATGTCTGTAAATCATTAGATACTAGAGTAACTCATTCAAAATTTGATAACTAAGGCCGTTACATACCTTTAACAGTTCTGTTTAATATCTTTATCAACTATCTGGATGAGGGGATCGAGTGCACCCTTAATAAGTTCACAGACAACACCAAGTTGGGCAGGAATGTTATCTGCTTGAAGGTAGGACGGCTCTACAGAGGGACCTGGACAGGCTGGATCAGATGGGCTGAGGTTCAACAGGGCTTAGTGCCGGGTCCTGCACTTGGGTCACAGCAACCCCATGCAATGCTACAGGCTTGGGGAATAGTGGCTGGAAAGCTGCCTGGGAGAAAAAGTCTTGGAGGTGTTAGTTGACAGCCAGCTGAACATGAGCCAGCAGTGTGCCCAGGTAGCCAAGAAGGCCAACAGCATCCTGGCTTGTATCAGGAACAGTGTGGCCAGCAGGAGCAGGGCAGTGATCGTGCCCCTGTACTCGGCACTGGTGAGGCTGCNGGAGAGCAGGTCTTGTGAGGAGCAGCTGAGGGAACTGGGGTTGTTTATTCTGGAGCAGAGGAGGCTGAGGGGAGACCTTATGGCTCTCTACAACTACCTGACAGGAGGTTGTAGTGAGGTGGGTGTTGGTCTCTTCTCCCAAGTAACAAGCAATAGGACGAGGGGAATTGGCTTCAAGTTGCGCCAGGGGAGGTTTAGATTGGATATTAGGGAAAACTGCTTCACCAAAAGGGTTGTCAAGCATTGGAAGAGGCTGCCCAGGGAAGTGTTTGAGTCACCATGCCTGGAGGTATTTCAAAGACATGTAGACTTGATGCTTAGGGACATGATTTAGTGATGGATTTGGCAGTGTTAGGTTAATGGTTGGACTCGATGATCTTAAAGGTCTTTTCCAACCTAAATGATTCTATGATATAAGGATATGTGGTGCTCTCACACAATTACAGTATACAGTTAAATTCTTGAAAATATGTGGATGAGCCAAGGAGCAGGAATTAGTTGCTTTATTTATGGGACAAGTTGGGAGTCAGGAGACTCTTCTGGAGACACTTCTGGAGTGGGATTTTTGTCTTTATCATGGCTTTTCAAGATAACAGGACTGTTTTGAGTTGTGTGGCTGGAAGAAACTATCTACCAGGGAGAGAGTAAGGGTATGTTTAAAATGCAGTCCCTGAAATGAATATTCAAGATTCATGCTCTGTTAACTCACTTTGTTTTAGTATTTTTACATGACTTCACCATTACTGCAGGTTTGCTGTTTTCTTTCAATAGCATAAATCAAAGATCATCGTGACTGCACAGATGGACATACTTGAGCCTCTGTAGCAGGGCGTAGGAGCCCCAAAGGTAGTGGTGGCTGGGGAGAAGCAGCTGGGGGTAGCTAGCTGGGAGAGGTCGTTGGAAAAACTTGAATGCCAGAAAAACATCTCCTAACTTCATGTGTTTTCAGAGACTATTGTTGAGCAGGAGATACCTAGCTCAAAGGGCTGTGTCAGAATTAAGAGAACAGAAAATGACAGCATTATTTGATGGGACATGGAGGGAATTCGGAAAGGCAGCGCTAAGGTGAGAGGAAGTTGTGCGAAACTAAGTAATAGGCATTAAATAGCTTCACAGATATATTACTGACCACTTAATAAGTTTTCAGAAACAGACAAATTTAAAAACAAAGTCATGTGTTGGTTGTTGCTAATTTTGTATTTGAAAATACAGCTAACTTAAAGATCGTGTTGAGTTACTTTTCTTTCATATCCTGTTCATGCTTTTGGGTCAGAAGCGTGGAGGAAGGGCAGAAAGGTGCAAGAGAATTGTGACTTGAGAGGGGTTTTATGGAAATAAACTGGTTTTATTGTAGATTTATTGGCAGCAGTAACAATAGTCATCACTTCCTCTTGCCAGAACTATAAACAGACATGATGTGAAGACAAAGGATGCAGATAATATTCAGAAAGTGCCTTTGTTTACATGGCTGCTTTTTTGAGTTTGATCAGACATTAATTGCCCAGTAGGACGGTGTTTTCTTTGAAAAACTTTACTGTAGACCTCGCCTCATCCAGATCCAGCAAATAATGAATGAGAAAGAGCCAGAAAATAATCTTACTCTTCTTTGATGATGTTAACAAATAAAGGCATGTCCAAAGCTAATTTGATACATGAGCAAATGCCTTCCTGTGCTTTCCTGCGCTTCCACTGGAGCCATACTGGAGCCATGGGCCTCTCCCATTCCTGTGACTTACCAGAAAATAATTCCTACAGCTCCATGGAGGTTTGCTGCATTTGTTAACAGGATGAGAATGCACAAGAATGCTGGCTCTGATGTTGGGGAACTTCCTCAGCTGGAGGTCTCTGATATTCATCAAGGTTAAATAGTCTTCTTTGCTCTTTCTGGTCCCTATCATTAAAAACTATTGTTCTCTCTGCTTTATTTCCATACTAGTATCCGTTGCGTCTCATATCTGTGTAAGTTGGTCCCCAGTCAAGAGTTGTTCATCATGTCAGGAGTACCAGGCAGCTACCAATAGCAATTTTGGGAGCTAATTTTCCTTCGCCTAGGCTGGCAGCTGCCATTATGCTAGTAGGTAGATCAATAAAGTGTTTGCTGCTATGGTGAGTCTGATGAAATATGAACCCATTTTTACTTTTTAAGCAAGTGAGTCTTCCCTGATTAGTGAGGTGTTGGATAGCTGAAGTGGGGCAAAGAGGGTGGTAATGTGAGCTGCAGTTTACCAAGAGTCTGCACCAGTCTTAGGGCTAAAATGATTGGTAAGGTGAGCCAGATCTAACTGCTTTTGTGAGAAATGCTATAGATTTGCCACAAGGCATTGATGACAAAGTGGCTGATGTGTCTGGTTGACTAGTGATGAGACTGGTATGAGAAGGAGAGATGTGCTCTTAAATTCTCATGTGGAAAGCAGAAAATCTAGGACTGTAGAAGATCTGATGGGTTATGAAGAACAGTGTCATAAAGTCATATAAGTTTGCTCTGAAAATTTGATTAATTTCTGGCTTGTGCTTCTTCTTTTACAAGATGTGTCTGAACCCAGCGTCCTCAATTGTTTTTATATCCATTTGTTCTCTTTTCAACTTAGTTCCTTAGTTTAATAGTTATTCTCTTTGCCCCATGTTCATCTCCTTCCACTGCCATCATCAGGCCATTTTCATTCTGTAGGTGACTATTCTTTTTCTCACCTCCTCTCATAATTTCACCATTCCTCACTATGAAGTCATATCCTCTCTCTCTCTGCCTATTCTTGTTTGAATTCTTCTTTCCTGAGTATATGATGATAATTTTATTATTGTGTCTCACCAGCACCTGAACAATGATATTAATGTCTGAGTCTCTGTCATGCAAATTCCTTACTTGATAAGTCCTAGGAGGCTTGTTTTTAAGCACTGAAGTGAAGCTAACAATCAGCCTACATAATGAGAGGAAAGCTGTGATCGGACTATTTCAAGTAGAAAACCCCAGTGAACTAGAATTATGAATATGTTTGTGGAACTAAAGAGATAAATACAAAAGCAGTATGTTTGAAATTGTTCTACCCCAAAACTAGAGAAGCACGTTATTAACAACTAAGTAAGAATATCCTGTTGTGTCAACAACAATTTAAAATTGTGTTTGCAGCATTTAAGTATAAACTTGAAAAAGTTTTCATCTTGCATAATTTAGGGGCTTAGGGAATCCCATGTTCCTGTTTTTCTAGATTTGTCAGCTGGCACCATCCAGAAATATGATCAAAATGCATATGACTGAAGTTTACAAATCATGAAAGCAACAGATTAGATGAATGTTGAACTGTTAACCAAATACTGCAATACAAGAACTAGAGAACACTTGAAGCAATCAGTAAGGATTCAATATAAAACAGCAAAAATGGGCAGTGAGTTTCTGGAATTTGCTACCCCAGGAGGCTGCAGAGGCAGACAGTATCAGGAAGATCAAAAAGTCATATTTCTGGACATCAGGACAATAAGTAGGTGCTTGAAATGCCATACTCTAATAACTCTGGTATAACAGTTCTGGACCCTGGCATGGTACAAAGGGAATGACTTCAGAAAGCAGCCCTCCCAATAGCTCTCCCGAAATGTATCTCCTACTGCCACTCTGCATACAGGGCTGGGTGAGCTGCTGGTCTGACAATAGGGCATTTTTTTAATGTCCTTGTGTTTTCCACCCTGTTCTTTCTTTCCTAGATTCTGGGCCCCATGGTAAGTAAACTGAATATCTTGTCTTGATATTCAGTATACCTATCATATTGTACTCAGGAGACAAGACCACCTTTCTTGGCCATATTTCACAAACATAATTTGTTCCGACTAGTGGTTTATCATTTTCATCAACTTTAAATTAGTCATAGTTTTCTTCAGGTTTTTGCATAAGACCAGCCTCTTAAAATCTGCTCTCATTTCCCTGTATTTCTTCAGTTCTTTCTACATGTTTAATAAGTCCTATCTTACCTATTAACTTGCCTTCATTAGAAGCGTACTTTCAAGAGTTCTCGCGTGGTATCCCTCTAGATGTCTGTGAACTGGCAGTTGGTGCAGCTTCACAGGCTCAGGGAGAAGAGCAGTAGGCTATACCAGTGCAGGGAGGTACGGGCATTTCTGATTTGGTACAACAGACTCTGCCATGTTCCTTGCTCCAGGGCCAATGCCAACCTCATTGGACCAATGCTTATATTAATGTTCTGTGGCATGCAATGTTTCTCCCTCCATTCAAATTTTCCTCTAATCCCCGCTTGATCAAATGAGATCTGCAGCAGCTAAGTCATATTAGAAAAAATTAGGCCATCAATCCATTATTAAGCAGGAAAGTATTTTATATTCTGTGTCTGCCCTCGGGGTGTCTCAGAACATTCCACGGCTAATCAGTCCTGAGTATGAGAGGGCTGGGGTTTAGGTGCTAAAAGATGTGTACAGATACTGAAGGAGCTGTGGGTTTTTTTAAAGTATTCGGTTTCCAGCCTTGCAATTAGCTAAAGCCAAGTCCTAGGTGTTTGTGACTGCGATCCTTATGGTTCTGTTGGTGAAGGGGCTTTTGAAAAAAATCTGGTTTCTTTTATGCATGTAGCTGCTACATCTGAGAGGTAGCGCCAGTCCTGTAGCATTAGGAAATTTTCCTGAGATGTAGGTAAAGTTCCTTTACTTGTGTCCTAGTAAAGATCAGTGTACACTCTTAGAAAATGTTGTTTGTTACATGTTCTGCTTTTGATAATATATTCTGTCCAGCACTCTCTGAAAATTAAAAATCTATCCCAAATTTTTACTGTATAGCTGTGTCTCTGTTTTAACTGTGATGCTTGCCAAAATGACCATCGTTTGTGTATGCTTATTAATTTCCTTCATTAATCTTCTCCTTTTCAAAGAAAATAGATCTTTATCTTGAGATCCTTCATGCAGGTTGTCTCACAGAATTGCAGAACAGCTGATGTTGGAAGGTGCCTCTGGCAATGATCTAGTCCAACCCCCTACTCAAAGCAGGGACAACTACAGCAGGTTGCTCAGGCCCTTGTTAGGTTTTGAATGTTTCCAAAGATGGAGACTCCACAGGCTCTCTGGACAACTGGTTTCAATGTTCAGTAACCCTTACAGAGTTCTTAGGACAAAATGATAACTCCTTCAGATATGTACCGTACAGGAAGCTGATTGTCAGGACCTTGGCCTTAGTAACTACTTGGCTTTGGTAACTGGTCCTGGCATTAGTGATATCTTTTCAAAGGTACAATTCAGTACCAGAATAAAAAACTATTCTAGTTCTGACTTGGATGTTGTTGTTCTGAGTGTCGAGGGGGAAGAAAGTATGGGAAGGATTGAATTTTCTTAGTTCAGGTCACTTACTGCATTCTTGAAATGCCACATTTGGATGTTTGCCTTCTTGCCTCATCACTGCCTCAACATGTCACATTGGATTTGGTGCAAGAAAGAGTTAATTTAAGGCAACTTGTGCAAGCTGCTGCGGATAGTATGAGTCA
>VZTV01066141.1:0-18835 GCA_013400875.1 Anhinga rufa
TGGAAAGCTGCCCAGCAGCAAAGGACCTGGGAGTGTTGTTCGACATCCAGCGGAATGTGAGCCAGCAGTGTGCCCAGGTGGCCAAGAAGGCCAACAGCATCCTGACTTGTATCAGGAATAGTGTGGCCAGCAGGACTAAGGAAGTGGTCATCCCCCTGTACTCGATGCTGGTGAGGCTGCACCTCAAATACTGTGTTCAGTTTTGGGCCCCTCAGTACAAGAAAGACATTGAGGTGTTGGAGCATGTCTGAAGAACAGCAACGAAGCTGGTGAAGAGTCTAGAGTACAAAATATTTACTCTGTCCTCAAATTTCTCAGCTTTATGTGTTTGAAATTATTTTTCCTAGTCTGAAACCTCAGTGGCAATTAATTTCAAAACATTTGCTTTTTGAACTTGAAATACATGCCATATTGATTAGTTATTGAATTCAACCAGTATTGTTTCTATTTGAGAGTTGCATTGCTTACACAACAAATTCTTTACTAATTCCAAGAAATATTGCATTCAAAATTCACTCTCATGAAATATTTAAATATTTTAAATTGAATTTTTAAAATATTTAGCCTAAAAGAACATGTCTCTGAGGAGGTTCACAACAGATGAACATGAGCAGGTAACAAACATGAAGTTCATTTTCAAAATCAGTGAATATTGGTAGAAAATAATAGTCATTAATTATATGTCCATTATTTTTGTGAAAATAACTTGTATTTATCAAAATGGGATGCTTATTTTTGTGTTAACATATTTCTTTTACCCTTTGAGACATGCAGTTTGTTTTCTAGTCTTGGGCATCTCTTGAGGATGAGGACTAAGAGTGTTATTTTCACCTGCTGGAGAGGTTGCAGCTTTACCAAGAAACTGTGTGATTAAATTGAAGTATACGAGCAGTCCTATTGATTTAAAATTCTCTGCTAGATTCAGGACACCATTTGAATTCTGGAGAGTTGCTACTTAAGTAAGCAAAAATGTCAGGGATAACTGAAGTTAAGAGAAGAATTTCAGCAATGCACTCATGACTCTTGGAGGTCTACTAAATTTTAAAATATATTAAGAAATAGAAATTAACTAATTTTAGTGTGAGAGCTAGTCTCCCCTAAATATAAGCGATGTATTTGCATGGGCTTTCTTTGCCCAAGCAAAAGTGGATTGAGGAAGAGAGAATTTGGTTTTTGAGGCAGAAAAATCTCATTTGTCATGGACGGAAGAGTATTCTCACTGTGGCTGACCAGCATGAGAGGACATGCCAAGTGATGTGGGAGGACACTCCACCAGAGCTGAGATCCTCAGACCAAGAGAAGTGGAGACATGGTGATATGCAAGGAATCACATCACTGACGGAGTCCAGGACATGTCTGTTGCTGAGCACACTCCCAAATTCTCACTGTGTTCAGTTATCTCCAGACCATTATATCATTAGATTTGTTTATCTGCTGCATATTTTCCATCCTCTTTCTCAAGAGCATCTTCAATCTGCATTTATGTTTGACTATGATCAGCAATCTAACTTTCAGTACAGCTCAGAACACATTGTACAGTGTCACATGGCATCTCCCCATCAATTGTGGTGTTGGCTGTGTTGTATTCCTCCCTTCTCACCAAAGCCAGGTTGCTAGAAAAATACCACTTGGAGACTACAGATAGTGATACTTCTTAAACATATTGAGGATTTAAGTCAATCTTAGACTTATTTAAGGATGCTACAAGGTTATTTAGTGTTTAACTAGAAATTAAAAGATAGGGAGCCTTTTAATTTGCTTTCCTTCCATGTGGCTATTTCCATGTTCAAGCTAAAAGAGAGAAAGAATAGTTATTCTTCCGTCCAACCCTAATATTTAAAATGAATGTGCATTTCGGTTTTCTAGTAATTCATGAAGTTTTGTTCTAAAATGTTCCATAGAATCATAGAATCATTAAGTTTGGAAAAGACCTTTAAGATGATCAAGTCCAACTGTCCGCCATTTCTGTTACTTTGCTCAAGCTTCACCTAACTTACTATAGCCTCCTCATTCTGGATAATGAGACTAGTCTTTGTCAAGGTAATTAAATGTTTTCATTTTCATTTGCATTCAGTTCCTGATTAAACACTCAGCAGTAGCAGAGAAAAGAAAGTCAGATTAAGTAATTTTTACTAAACTTCAGGAAAGGTCTAGGTTCAGTTTTCTTCAAAAGTGAGACAAAAGTTTCTTGTTTTGTCTATGCCAGTTCCATGATTCTTGAAAGTAACCTTGACTAATTAATTTTGCACTTCGATTTTCAATGATGAAGTTATTAATACCATAAAGCAATGAGATTACTCCTTCCTGGGTTGACATGAGGAAAGGGGAAAACAATGGGTTGACCTGGGAGAAGGAATAAACAAATCAGCTTTCCAAACAGAAGCCCGACTTTAAACAGAGAAATCTCCTAGATTGTTGCTCGCAGCAATATGCATACCTTGAAAATGGAAATTGCCATAATCTGTTAACTGTAGCTTCTATTTTGTCCAGTTTTAACCAATAGACCTTTAGCAATGCCCAGCACCACATGGCATGCTTCAGAGAAAGACATGGAGAACCCTAGAGAAGAGAGAATTGGATTAATTTGTCCCATAGGGAAGCCTACTCCAATATCCTGGAACACAACTCTATTCATTTCTTGAACATGCACAGCAACATGCCCTTGCCTTCCAAAATTCTCTTATATAAAAATGTATCATTATTTGTGCATGTATATAATGTATATTTGAAGAGATATAAAGGATACACACACTTAATATCGCATCTGAATCATCTCTATATATTTCTAAATGCCTTCACTTTCTTTTTAAGACATCCTGAGACAGTATCTCATGCATTTATAGTACAGATTTAGTTTGCTTATTTACAGTTTTCTAGATTATTTTGTCAGTAAAGAGCCAGCATATTTATCTTAGTTATTTGCATCAGTAATTTGATTAAAGATAGTTGGAGGATGAAAAAATACATTGCCTAAAATATCCTTGGGAATGTGGCTTTGTTACCAGAAATCTTGACATAGAGGAAGATAAAAAGAAGAGCTTATGGTTTAGGATCATTGGAGATAAATTGTGAAGAGTAAAAAATCAGCTTTGGAAGAAAGAGAAATATTTAGCTGTGAGACATTGCTATGGCAATAAGGAATCCATGTGGAAGATTACGTGAGAGGAAGGGAAGGATAAGCCGGGATAAAGCTGTATCTGAGGAATAAAGTCATCTTTCTTTACATGTTTTTATGCTGCTCTTATTAAGAAAGTTTGTTGGGAAAAAAATTGAGCTTCATAAGCTAGCCTCTGTTTTTTAAAAAGCAAGCAAGATAGTCGCGGTGTTTTGTTTGGCATTGTCACCCATCAGGGGACTCCCAGAAGACAACTGTTTAGGAGACCTGAAAGTGAGGAAGGAGTCTTTGAGACAGACTCCTAGAGGTCTGTGAGATCTCAATCCAAATCCAAATGTCCTGTTTTCAGTGGGTGCGCACGGTGTGCTCCTACCTGTGAAGCAGGAGGAGGGTAGACCTGCCAGTGCAAGGCTCACCTGCTCCGAACACCGAGCCCTCCCAGCCGGGGCACAGGCACCCCGGGAGCTCAGGCACCTCATGGGGAGGCACACACCACCCCTCAGCTCCCAGGTGGCTAAGCGCATGCTCCTCCCTCCATCACCAGAGAAACTTGAAGTAGGAGATACTGACGGGAAGGAGGACTGCAGCGGTAGAGAAGATCACTTAGGTGACTTGAGAGGTTGGCACATTTTAATTAGGGATTGGAAATGAGGTTGGAGGAGAAAAACATTGCTGTAGGGGTTAGGGGAAATGTAAGAACCTGAAGAGGTTGTGGCAGGAAGAGGAGAGGGAGAGGTAGGGAGAGGTAAAGGGGACTGGAACGTGTTGCATTGAGGGGAAAAGAGGGAGATGTGGAGAGGTGCAGCAAATGAAGGAGGCTTGGGGGATTATGGAAGGAAGAAAGGTGGTGGCGCAAGCTAATGATGATAATATGGATTCCTTAATAGCCTGCCAATCATTTGAACTGGGCCTCTTATTGATGAACAAAATGCATAAAAGGTTACATTGGTATATTTCACGTGTTGTAGATGAGGGCAGGTATGTTCAAGTGCACATACCTACACATACAGGGCCCACGGGCCTGCAGCTGAGTAGGCTCAGTATGCTAGCTTCTATGTTTGGAGGCAACTAGCAGATGGCCACAAAAAGTGACTTTCTGAAAGTAGCCTCCTTGTGGGTACCAGTACTTGGACAGATGCCAGATAAAACTGAAGCTATTTTCATTCTCTGGAAGATAGAGTCAGACTTGTCTTAATTTTCTGTTCTGATTATTCATTATTTCTTTTCTTTGAATGCTCCTCTTTGACAAAACTAATTGATACCTAATATCCAAACAGTTAAACAAGACATACTTCATCACTAATGCATATCAGTGCCTAAAGAGCCTCATGTCTCACACAAGACCTTTCTAAGAGTTCTTCCTGTAATTAGATCCCATTCATAACTTTAACACACAGCTCCACAGCCCTGTTAATTTTCGTATTGGTTTGGTTGGTTCAGGAAGCCTTTGAACAGGAAGTGCTGCATCGTGACATATTGTCATATCCAAGCATCAACAGCTCTGGCATGTGAAAAGGTCATGCCACAAAGCATTAACATTTCAGAATAGCAATTATAGCAAGTCATTTAAATGAAGATTTTTTTAATTTATTTTTTTTTGCTGTCCGGTAGTAATAGATGCAATCTATGCAGGAGGAAAGGCCGGGAAGGCCTCAAATCAGATCCTGTGCTAATGTCATCTTCTTAAAATAGAGATCCAGAGAAGTTCAGATGGAATGAGTGAATTGTTCTGGTAAGAAGAGGCAAATGTTCATGCATAAGAACAAGGAGAGTGGGGCTATTGCAGGAGGCAGCCCTGGAGTGCAAGAGCTTAGAGAAGGGACTCTTTACTGCCACCTCATATGCTTTGAAAGGAGTGGATAGATTAATTCAGAAGAGAGCAGTTCTGTGTGCTGTCCAGGGGTTTCCAGCTTCTCCCAAGCAGACACAGGGCCAGAACTGAAAGACAGGCTCATGGACTTCGCTTCTTCCTACTCACAAATGCCCAGATGCTATTCATTGGTGGATAAATCATATGGGAAGGAAAGGCAGGCTACTGAGGGCACCAAAGAGACCATCCAGTTTCAAAAATGCTATGTCTTGAGCGGTTTACAGTGAAACACTCTGGGGATTTTTTCTTCCTATTTCCAGAAAATTTTTATTCCAAAGTGTGAAAATACTTGGGGTTTAAGCCTATTCTTACTAGCAAGACAGTACTTTTTTCAACATTAAAATTTTTTAAAGCCCTGAATGATTAATGAAGTTGACAATTATGTCCAAACTGTTCTGCAAATACCTTCTGAATACAAGAAAAACTCAAATCTAGCTATGTTTATTGTCAGTTCAAACATTTCAGTTCAGTACAGTTTAACTATGCACTCAGCATGTACATGGACTGTAAGCTCTTTGGTGCAGAACCTTTCTTTTAATTTTGTATAGCTCCTGGTTTAATTGAGCCCTCATTTTGATAGGTCATTTCTGTCATACAAAATGGTAGCACATATATCTGTCAGCAAACAAAACAGTAGCTCATCAGAAGGAATAAGAAATTTTATCAGTTCTTTAATACCCCATATCTGAATGCTTATTGCTTACAGTACCTTTATGTACTATGAATATTTTAATCATGTTACAAGTTGTCCTGTGAGCAGCGAAACAAATGGAGCTAGGCTTCCTTTGGATTCACATCTTCTTGTCTCCACAGCCCTCCTGTCTGGTCCCAGCTCCTCTCTGCTAAGTTCCCTTTGAGGCCCACCTTCAATCTTAAGAATATTCTCTAAAACAGGAATGAAAGTAAAATAATTTCTCACATTTTTGGCCATCTGGTCAAATATGGACAAGCTGTATGAGACCCAGATTGAAGGGCCAACCCTGCATCGTCAGAATAGTCAGCTCACTGAAGAATGATCTTTTTTTGTTTTTGTCTGTTTTTAGTTCCAGCTATGATAACTTCCTATCCAAATACCACCTTAGCAACACAAGGTCAAAAGAAGGAGATGAGCTGCACAGCACACGGAGAGAAACCCATCATAGTCCGCTGGGAAAAAGAAGACCGAATAATTAACCCTGAAATGTCCCGTTACCTTGTTTCCACCAAGGAAGTTGGAGATGAAGTGATCTCTACTCTGCAGGTAAGAAAACAAAGTGACCCATGGCTCATCTACGTGTGAGTGTGTTGCTTGGTTTGGTTTTGATAGGGATACACAGCTACATGTGCCCTACAAGGTCAAGGCCCCACCACTTGCTCCACCCATGGCACAGCCCTGGAGAGCTGGCAGCAAGAGGAGGTAAAGGAAACCTCTGTATCCCCACCCCCCAGAAAAATTACTCTCTATCTTCCCATGCTCCAGAGGCAACAAGAGAGTGAGCCTGGCTCACAGACGCCCTGTCGTTTCCCAGAAGCAACGTGGTTCCTGCCCTTCCTTGGGCAGCACAGCTCAGTTTTGACTACGGTGCTGATAAGCACTGAGTGAATATCTGACCCCTAGCTCTGATGTGTGTCAGGCTTACCTTCACCAAAATCATTAAGCTGTTTTGAGATAAAAATGCTGCCTTTTTAAAGTACCTTTTCTCCCTCCCTTTCACTTTGTGGTGCTTGTGAGACCATTTTACGAAGTCAGGTTAGTCATCAGATTCAACGTGAGATGGAAGGAAAAGGCACATGTAGATACATTAGTAGTATATCTACTGCTGCCAGTAGTATCTGGCACTTATTGTACACAGTAGCAGAAGTCACCAAACCACATAGCAAACGGTTATGGTCTACATCTTCACTTCTGCTTCTGTGATGGGCAGCTGACTGGTGGTTTTGGAACCATGCATCTTGACTTGCTTGACAAATCAGTACGTGGGACTCCATTAACTCCTAAGTGGCTGACCTGGGTTAGATTGAGGGGCTACATGAGTGGCACTGCTGTTTTGGGCACTTAAGTTTCCCCAAGATGCCGTGGATGAACAGGAAACGCCTGCTGTTCTGGTGTCAGCTACAACAGGTGGGGCTTTAATGTTACCCTCAGTATACAAGGATACAGCTTTTTCCACTCAAACTTAAAATATACTGACATGAGCAAGTTATCAGTCCATTCCTTCATATTTTTACATGTGCCTTTAAGAAATCTAAAAGATTTTTTTTAAAAAATCATATAGATTCTCAGTCAAAAATCTTGATTTTCTGTTTTTCATTCACATCCTTAAAAACATTTTTACTAGGCTCAGGGATATAATTCTCTACCTCTCTGGTGATTGTCTATATTCTAGTGAAACTCTCAAGGTATAACTCTTTCTTTACTAGCCAAAAATCACGTTGGATGATATTCAGTAAAAATCTGGTTTTGCTCTCTGTGAGGGAGCTTAGTCATAGATTTCTATGAAGAAGAATAGTTCTATGTGTGATTTTGTTCATAGTAGTATATTTGTGTTATGAATAGTATTTAATTATAGGATAGACCCCTAGACCTCTCTGCCCTCATTCGTCTTATTGACTTGAATGAGATAATGCCTGGATGCACAACAATATTTCTTTTTGGAAGGCTGAAGACCTGCTTGGAGAATTCTCTTCTGAAGCAGTTGTGTACGGTAGTGGCATTCTACATCCATATGTATGTTACATACAAAACCTTTGACTTCTGAGAGAGAAAATGCCCCCAAAATAGAAAATGTCAGGATTAAGGTTGCCTATGACGCTTTTAATTCAGTGCTTTTGCATGTGTGCATGATGATGTGATCTTTAGTTGTATACTCAGCTTTTATTTTTTCTGCAGGACCCCTGCCTCAGTCAGGCATGACTTGGATTTTCTCTGGAGTTGATTTAGGGTTGAGTAATGAAAGACACTGTGTGATGCAAGGCTGATCATTGAAACCAAACTTTTCACAGGTGGCCAATAATTGTGTGTTCTTTGTTTTCTAGGTACTTGCCTTGAGCCCTTGGGGTCTGATTTGCAGACGTACTAAGCCCTCATAACTGCAGCTTAACTCAATGGAAGCTGTTATGAACACATGAAATGCTATTTATTGCTAAGGACTCTGAGGGAGAAAAGAAGGCCCTAGATGTATCAAATTGGGCTCTGAAAAATTTTGTTTTCCTATCTTAAAGCTCAGCTGCACATGCAACTTAACACAGCTTGACAAGTTACCACATCTCAGATGATAACTCTCCAATATCCTTGTAGTGAGTGGGAAATTAATCCATTTATCTTAACCAGTGGTGAATGAGAGTTGTGCTCGTATCACCTTGGCTTTGCTGAGGAATAAAGAGCACATGGAGTTACCATGGCTCAGCTAATATGTAGCAACTTGTCAAGCAGTCACATGTCTGGTTTAATTCCCCATATGAAATGGTTGTAATACTCTTCACGATGTCAGGGTTTATGAAAATAAATTCATTCATGTTTCTGAAATGGGTATTGCATAGGTGAATGCTGCAGAAAAGGCTATGAGAAAATGAATAAGTCTGTCTTCAGGGCACAGTTTAAACTGTGTGCAGTAAATAAAGTGTGGAGTAGCACACTGAACAATGAGAAGAAAATGGTATTTGGGATATCTGCTCCCTATTGTATGTTGAATGAAGCAGTGGTCCTGTAGAAAAATATCATTATGATCATGTACATAAAGATTATGTATAACTTTCTATGTTATTAAATGACAAATTCAAAAGAAAGACCGCCCAAAAGTTTATTATGAGGCACCATGCTGAATACTACAGGGTTCACCAGCAGTGTTTGAACCTTTATTTCCTCCACACAGACTTCAGCTACTTGAGTTATTTTCAGAAATAACTGGAAAAAATCAGAGGCAGTAGGAAGCACCATTTTGTATGGAAAATTTCAGCCAACTGTTAAATTCTTGGCAAATTTATAAGTAACTGGAAACAAGACTCCTAATGAGAAGCTACAGGAATAGGTGGTGCTCCAACTCCTGACTACACACATAGAGCTGATAGCCTGCTTCCTCAGACCAGGTGTTGCTAGTTTTGATAAGTCTCAGTATTTTGGATGCCTTAATATGTGTATGTATGTACGTGTATAACATGCAGTATCTATTTACTGTCAAGTAAAACAGTTTGTACAATTTTTCTTGCACCATACAGAAAAGCTGCTGGTTTATTTTCTCTGCATGCTGTTCAATCAATCACTTCTTTTCAAACCACCTATAGATTTTGCCAACTGTGCGTGAAGATTCTGGCTTCTTTTCCTGCCATGCCATCAATTCTTATGGGGAGGATCGTGGAATAATTCAGCTCACTGTGCAAGGTAGGAAGAGGACAACATAAGGAAAAAAACACAGCTATTGTAGTACAGTAAGTGTATGCCATCCTCAGAAATCTGTTGGGGGAGGGAGGCTCTTATTCCTAATTAAATGTATTCCTCATTGTCAAAGAAAAGAAGAGCCGCATTAAGATGCTCAGTCTTTCATTTTCCAGCATCACAGATCAAATCAAAATACAGGATAAGCTCAAGTCTTTCTAGATCTGTATAGATTAATAAGGAGAATTTTTCTTCAATACACTAGCTGAAAATCTACTAAAGATACTTAAAGTTAATATCTTCAGTAGGGAGAGTGGATATGAGGGGGTTGCTTTCTGGGGGGAGAGGGTTGCATTTGTTTTTAAAGAACAAATGTGCTTAAAACCCAAGTCTGAAATAAAGCAAAAGTGATCTGACTTTACCTCCAGAGAAATGTTAAACCTACTGTGGATCTTTAAACAAAATATTTCAAGTTTAATCAGTCAAAATAAATTGTAATCACTCTGCACAATGCAAACTCTAGGAACCTATGCTGCCTGCGGCTGGGGTTCCCCTCCCACAGGGTTTCACTCAGGCAGACAGCAGCAAGTCCTGGAGTGGCTGAGGTGACAGTATTTGAGATGCAGAACATGAGCAGGACTCAGCCACTGGCCACTGCTTCCTTCTGTATGATGCTTGTTCCTGTGTTTGTACGCCTTTGAGCATGCACACAACAAATTTCCAGGACTTGCAGATTTCTTTCTCCCCATTCTTGATTTCAAGTAACAGCAGATTTCAGTGAATGCCTAAGGCAGACCTGTCAAAAAATTCAGTTCGGAGACAGGTTCTCAGTTACACCACTGCTCATTTAAACTGCGGTGACAATTTAAAGGGGCATTAGAATGGGTATAAGTGCTATTTATTTACATCCTTAACTCTAGAGGCAGAAAGAGGCTTTAGTGCAATTTTATACTGTTATCAAATTATTCTGTTATTAAATGAAGACTTTTAAACATACTCAAAGAGATAGAAATTTTACTCCCTCCCTCCACCAAATTTAACACTTTTAAGTTGAGTATTCATATTCATACCATCACCTTTTGTGTAAAAATTGTAGAAGTATCAGTGAAACGTGGTGTTCAAGGCAAAAATATTTTCTAGCATGAACGGTCCAATCTGGAGTGCTTTTAAGGAAATGTAACTCTACGTTGCATATAAGAAGGTTAAAGAGAAGTCAGTATTCAAATTTACATCAGTGACTCCTAGTTGAAAAGTTACTTTTCCTCCCTCTGTTGTATATTCTTCAGCAGGTGGTTAACTGGCTCAGGGTACTAATGTGTGACCGGACGAAATGCCATGAGAGCTTACCACCAGTAAGCTATGCCAGTGCCACGCTCATTAATGTTATCTTGCTAAGAGTACAGGCTTTCTTCTGACTAAAACCGTGTGTGTGTGTTTACTCAGAGCCCCCCGACCCTCCTGAAATAGAAATCCGAGAGGTGAGAGCGCGCAGTATTGCCCTCAGATGGACCATGGGATTTGATGGAAACAGCCCAATCACTGGCTACGATATCGAGTGCAAGAATAAGTCGGGTAAGAAATAGTCTTCCTCTGAAGTAATCTCCATCACTAGTCATTCATCACTGAATTTGTATCGTAAAAGATAATTCATAAATTGAAACTGCCTGATGGAAATTTTTACCGTGGTTTATTTAATCTTCCACAGTAAGATTTATCTTCATTTGTTATAATTTTTTTTTGAGGTAAGGAGGTTAAGTTTAGCAATTGCTGATTTTCCCTTTTACCAGAGAAACCTACACATAAGGGGAAAAAATTTTGTTGTAAAACAAGCCATTCTAGGTGATAGGTGGTATGATGGTTTTCCTAGCTGATTCTTGGACCTTGTTCTTATCTTTTCTCCATTTGGATTTCTTTTTTCTTTGCATTGTTTTTCCCCTATAGAAAAAGTACCTGCCTTTACAAATTATCTTTTCCTGTAGTGCTGATTTTTAGAAGTTATTTTTTATTGATAGATGAGTACATGGCATCTTCCCTGGAAAGTTAGCAGTGAAAAATGGTAGTCATGAGAATTTCTAGATGAAGAAAGCTGTGTGGTGGTTTGCTGAAGTCCTATGCAGAATTTTCAGTAAGCCAATGTGAGCAGATACCTTTCTGCTAGGTCACCATGTAGTCACATCAATGAACACCTAATAAGATGAATGAGGTGAATATTTAAAAAGAAAGTGTAATCCCCTAAGTCAGGAAAGTATTCCTGTTCCTGTATTAATTAAGCCCCCAAAATATTCACTGTTTATTGAAATCTAAAAACATTCAAGGTGCATTGGAACTGTTTGTGATGTAAGATCACACAAAATTATGCACGTTGTTAAGCACTGTCCCTGTGTCATGATTTGAGAAGGTACTAGAAAGGAAATTGGAATGGAACACTGTTGTCAAATTTCAAGTATTATTAAAAAGACACTGAGAAATTATATTGTACTATTTTATGTTGGAGTTTGTTGCACTATTTGTAAGGGGAAGTAGTCTACTATAGGAATGCTCTATGTGTGCTTCTTACATTCTGTTTATCAAAGCAATTATAGTACATTTATAGTCTTCTCCCTTTAGTTCTGGATGTAAAAATGTACTTGTTCATAAAATTATAAAATTTGCCAATTTTTATTTAATTATTCTACTACCCATCTTTACTATTCTTCATTTGTCTACATTATGTATTTCCTTTGTGGTTTACTTACTTAGGCAAAAATGTTGTGATGCTTCCATTACTAGATAAAATATTTTCAGAGTGTCAAATCATCAGTCACCATGTTTACATTGGCTTTGTAAATGAAATTGATAATGTACAGATGAGTATGGTACCTGAAAGATTACAAGTGAAAATTCCCCACTGAGGCTGTGGTCAGGTATCACAGCTTTGGAGGTGTAGACTAGGCAAGGATGCCTTCAAGGGACATGTATACCTAAAAGTTTCTGGGCTTTCTTTTCTTTCTATCCTTTTCCTTTCTTTCCAATGACCCACATGCTCCAGAACGGTTTTTGAAAGTCATTCTTGCCCGATAGGCTTCTTTCTCACCCTAAAACATCGCTTGTGTATCTGGATCATGTAACTCAGCATAACCCCATCTAGGAAGCTTGAGCTGCTTTTCTTTGATTGAAGCAGTGGTGGAAAGGGACTTTGGAGCTTTAAAACATCTTTTTGTGAGTTTTAGTTCAATGTTTTCAAGTGATAATGCAGAATGCAGGCAAAGATCAAGTGGTAATTGCTATGAACTTGCATTGCAAAATTATGTCTCTGTAATATGGCATGATAAATCAATAGCAAGATGGTAAAGAAGTACCATCAGATTGAATGAAAATATAAAGCCACTACATAGTGATAAAGGTTAAAAAAAATTGAAGGAGAGAAAAAATAGTGGGTGGCAGGATTGGTGTTGGAGAAAATATTTCTTTGCCTGTATATGAAGACAAATACTGGATGTCATGTCCTGAAAAGAGCAGATTTTCTTCATCTCACTGCAAACAACAGAAATGTCATTTTTTTAGAATCTGAGGCTGAACGTTTGGAGAAACTAGGATCAAGTGTTTTAATTCTTGCATATGACTTTTGTCACTAATTAAATCATCAAGAAGATGAAACACCGAAGATGGTTACTGAAGAACTTGCACAGGTAGTTGGGGGAAGTTTGAACAAAGAAGACAGAAATAAGAAAAGTTCTCACAGCAGATTCCAGATATTAAAGGGATGGAAGAAAACTTAGGTAAAACCTTCACAATCCAGGTGATAAGCTCGGGGAACATCCTGCCAAGTAAAGCTGTAAATTGCACAGTTGTGGTTAGTGAGAATTTTCCACCTATGCTGCTTACCCTCAGGACTCAGAAATGGGTTTACAGCAGGCTGCATCATCTAGGCTTCTCAGGAAGGAAAACTGCAGAACTTCAGTTTCGGAGAATATGCAGGTGACCACATATCATGCATGGACTTCACTATGTGGTGCTGCCCTCATGTATCCTATCTATCCCTGCTGTGCCATCAGACAAAAAACCCACACTAGTTACCCTCTGTAAGGAGCGTGGTGTTGCCTGTCTCATGGGTAGGTGGCACTGGAGGGTCTAGTTGCCATGCAGGAGCAATTACTTGGATGCAACGCCTGTCTGTACAGACATGTACCTGTGGCTCTGGGACCCGGCCCTTCATTGAGACCACTGATGTGTAGCCATCAGACTTCTCCGTCAGAGGTGTACAAAAAGGTTTGAAGATAGGAACAGGAATGTGGGTCCTTCTTCGTGCCTCTCTTCTCACCCTTTTCATTTTTTTTATGTCGTTAGGGAAAGCTGAGGGGCAAACTGAACATCAGTTCCGCCCAAGTCCTGACCTGAAGGGAGAGGACTGCGTTTTGCGCTTTCTGGTGCTCACGGGTGATCCGAGCATCCTTCAGGACGCAAGCTGCCACCCACGGGGGCGGCGGGGCGCGGCAGCCGGGTGCAGTGCCGGCATGGGCCGCCGGGTGGCAGCACCGGGCCGCGCCTGGGAGCCGGCGGCCCCCGCCCTCCCCCAGAGCAGCCGCCAAGAGCACAGGCGCCCACCTTGTCGTCCCCAGAGCTATCCCAGCGCTTCAGCCTTTATTTTAGGAACGGGTGGAAAGCTGCTGGTTTCCTTAAAATCATACATTTTTCATGGATCGTTGTGGCAGCGTGCATTTTATGCAACGCTGAGAAATGCCTGGGTGTAACATTTTATGAGTGGAATAAAGAATACATTAAAAATTCCACTCTTTCTTTTAACATCTCTTTTTTTTTCCGCTAGCCCATTGCTGCATGTTTTCTGTGCTTTTTCAGTCAGGCTAGGTAAGTCGATTTTAGAGCATTCTGCAACAATAAAAACCAGAAGAGCCAATAGTCAATCCCAATACCTTACTCAATTACTTACCACATGGGCGCGAGCAAATAGTTTTAGGGTTTGCGAGAAGAAAACAAAATTACCTTCTTATTTTTCTTCTCCTTTCTTATTAATGCTTAAAATTTTCAAAACTGAAAAAAGTTTTGGCAAGAAATTGATTAATTTCTCTCTGGACTGACTCAGTTTGGAGGGATTGCTTTTGTTGATTTATTTTACCCTTCAAAAAAGGGATACATGTATCAAAATGTACTCCTGAAGTCCATGCATTAGTCATGAATAAACATTGGAAACCTACTTTTAGAAGTACAGAAGACTGTGAGTTTTCATCTCTCTCTTTCTCCATGGTGTGTTATTACCTAATCTACTAAGAGTTACAAGACTTTTTCAAATGTATTTATTTTATTTCAGCAGTTAATATGTACTAGAGTCCTACAACCCAGAGGTCAGTATTTCAAACAACCAAGTAAAAACTTACGCAATCTGGTAATATACAGACTATATTAAAAGAAATTACTAACCTCATCAAGTCAAATTTAACACATTCTCCACAGCAAGTGGGTCTTTTATTATATTCCTTTCCTGTTGGTGTGGTACACTGGAACAGGCAGAGTCTCCTTCTGTGCTTGTATAATGTTTAACACAATGGAGTGTAACTGCTAGTTAGAATTCTGTAAAGTTTAAGAAATTCTGTGAAATTTAAGAAAGCAAACTGAAAGCAGATTGGGGCAGCGCTGCCTTTAGGTAACTCCTTAAAAGCTTTGGAAAGCATCCTACAGAGGAAGCTATGACAAACTCAGTTACCAAGAGAAAAAATATTCAAGTGAATTTGGTTAGCACTTAAATGTCTGATTCCTAAATGTTTTCTGGGTAAACAAAGCCACACAGACAAGCAACCAGGCCCTGTAACCAGCCAAGCTGCAGATGTCATTGTGACAAGCTGTGCATCTTTTAGCAAGCTCATATAAAAGAATTTGCACAGTATGTGCAAATATTTTGTATCTGAGTGAGCTTTCTATTTTTAAACTAGTCTTTCTTATCTGCTGATCTTTCTGTGATCCTGCCTACGGTGACCCATACTATAAAACACTCCTGTAGAGCCTCCAGTGACATCTCCAATAGGATGCTGCAGAAGCTAAAGGAGGAACATCGCCTGCAGTAAGAAAGAAATGAAGGATGGCAACTCATAAAAGGCATCAAGATGCTTTAAACAGATTCTATGATTTTGTTTGCAGCAATTGAATGCTTGGATGACAAGGAGGGGTTACTGTGTTTAGCCAATTTCCATCCTTTTTCCTATTGTATGTCTGGAGAATTTATTAAAACCATAACAGGCAGATTAATAGTAAGCATGAATAATAACAAGGTGCTCCTCCTTTTACAGATACATGGGAACAGCTAAGCGAGTTCTGCATTCCCCTTGTATTAAACTGCTCCTGTAGCCTAACACAAGTCAGGGAGGGTGCTGAGACCCACGTCTAAGCCAGCAAAGTACTCCAAGGTCATGCTCACTCTTCACCTATGGTCTAAGCTCCTAGACTTTGGGATCAAACTTTCTGCCTGATCTCTGCTAGTCTAAGAGCTCCCTATTCCTGTTTTTTAACTCGCTTTCCCCTCTTTTTGGAGCACAACCAACCTTCTCTCTGAGTGAGGATTTCTGTGGAGCAGCAGCTCCCATCATTTTCACAGCTGTTCCAATGTAGCAATGGTAAAAAAACAGTATGTACACATAAACACACACACACACACACACACACACACACGCTTTCACCACCCCCTCAAAGAAAAGGCAAAGGAGTAGCTATTTCCTGGGATTTGCTGGTGACCCCGGGCCGAGATCCCATTACTCACAGCACCACACTTGGAGCAGTCAGGAGTGCTGTCACAGAAGGTGATCACTCGATTTGCTTGTAGCAGCAGGCATTAATTCAGCAATGGCAGTGTCCTACTCTGTAAGACTGTTTAACTGCATGCTTGTATTAGCAACTTAACATCATCTTTTCTTTGTCTTTTTTATTTTAATCTCTCATTAAATAGACTCTTGGGATTCTGTTCAGAGAACCAAAGATGTTTCCCCTCAGCTAAACCAAGCCACTATCATTGACCTCCACCCTTCCTCAACTTACAACATTCGCATGTATGCCAAGAATCGCATCGGCAAGAGCGAGGCCAGCAATGAGCTCACCATCACTACCGATGAAGCAGGTACACTCAGGTTTTGTAGCATCTATATTGTGCTGGGAGTTATTGCTCCTTGACATGAGGAATCTTTACTTGAAATGCTGCTTATGTTGCTGAAGCTGCATCAAAAGAAATATTGAATTGTTCTCATAAAACATTGTGACTTTTGCAACTTCATTGTGCAGGCCTGTAATTAAAGCCATTCAGTGGCATCTAGTGGTCAAAGAAGATACTGTGCTCTAAATTTTCAGCCTGGGGTACTGGAAATGGCACGGCTATATCTACAGTTAGGCAACTCAATCATCAACATCTGATTTTTAGTGGTGGTTCCTCCCCTGTGGCTCTTGTGGCTTTCCTTAGATGCTCAGGTATTAGTATAGGTAACTAATTTAAGCTACCCCCATTTGACAACATTGATCTACATGAATCATACCTTCCTTTGGTATTCCATACACTACCCCACCCATCATTTAGTTTTCTGATTACTGTGTAAGTCAGTTGGCTGTCATTATTTAGTGTCACCAGCCTGTTCTTTGTTGCCATGTATTCTTCTACATCACTACAGGTTTCTGCACCAGGAGGGTTATGTGGGTATTTTCACTTTGGTGGCTGGAGCCACTCTTTGTTGCACTGGAATTGCTGCCTTCCAGTGCTGTCTTATTTTTATTTCTCAGGGCTAGCAGAAGTGGCAGATAGATAAGGACAACACAGCCTTGTGCATGCTACCACGTCCCAAGGCCTACATGTTACATGTAGTAGTGGAAAAGACTTCTGGGTGAAAAGCAGAGGGCTGCAGCTCTCTATTTCAAGCAGTTAGGAATGAAAATGCTGAATGGCCATAAATACTTCTGCCAGGTGTACATTGCAATTATATACAATGTACAAAGGTGTACAGCTGAGAATAACCCTAGCAGCTTCAGCACCCTTAGCCATGAAACTGGGTGGAGTTATTCTGAAAAGTCTCAATCAGACAGGAGCTTGCTCATTTGTATTTGAAAACACGTATTTATTTTGCTAATTTTATTTTTCCTGTAACTTTATGCTAAGTCAGCAATGCTTCCTTCTTTGGGGATTTTGAGAGGAAAACTGTAATGCTGGCTGACAGTGGATGAGAGGAAAACTGTAATGCTGGATATTGTAAATCTGGATGACAGTGTCCTGGCAGTGAAAACCCTACTTCTTTTCAAGATTCATGTTGGTCTACACTTTAAACACTTGGTGGCCAATTTTCAGTTCAGCTTATATGAATACAACTGTGTAATTCCCACTCATTTTCTCTGTGGGTGAATTTGCTACAGTGAAAATATACCCCTTGTCAGGAGAACATGTTTTTGATTCTGAGGGACTTTTTGAATAAGAACAGGGCACAAGGGCTCACAGTGCAAAGCAGAGTAAGCAGGAGACAACATGAACTACATTTCTTTTTTCACCAGTGTCTTTTTTCATCCTAGTGGAAAGAAAGGAGTGAAGACTATTCACATTTTTACGAGCCTTTAGTGAACAGCTTTACTAACAGTGAACAGTTCGTTTACAAAGTATTTATCATTTGATCGGGGTTTTTCTCTTCATTTGTTCAATGAAAATGTGAAATGACTAGAGAAAACAGACTATCCATTCTTATGGCCAGCATCAGAAGTAAAAGGAAGACTGGGGATACAGTGGGCCCACTGCTGAACGAGGCAGGGGCCCTGGTGACACAGGATTCAGAGAAGGTGGAGTTACTTAATGCCTTCTTTGCTTCAGTCTTCACTGCTAAGGCTGGCCCTCACACATCCCAGCCCCCAGAGGTGAGAGAGAAAATCTGAAGAAAGGACTTCCCCTTGGTTGAGGAGGATTGGGTCAGAGATCACACAGGCAAACTGGATCCTCGCAAATCCATGGGCCCTGATGGGATGCTGAAGGAGCTGGTGGAAGTTCTTGCTGAGCCACTCTCCATCATCTTGGAAAGGTCGTGGAGGACAGGAGAGGTGCCCAAGGACTGGAGGAAGGCAAATGTCACTCCAGTCTTCAAAAAGGGCAAGGAGGAGGACCCAGGAAACTACAGGCCAGTCAGCCTCACCTCCATCCCCAGAAAGGTGATGGAGCAGTTCATCCTGGAGGTCATCTCCAAGCATACAGAGGAAAAGAAGTTTATCAGAAGTAGTCAACATGGATTCACCAAGGGAAGATCATGCTTGACCAACCTGATAGCCTTCTATGATGGTGTGACTGGCTGGGTCGATGAAGGGAGAGCAGTGGATGTTGTTTATCTCGACTGCATTTGACACTGTCTCCCATAGCATCCTCATTGACAAGCTAAGGAAGTGTGGGTTGGATGAGTGGACAGTGAGGTGGATAGGAACTGGCTCAACAACAGAACTCAGAGAGTCATGATCAATGGGGCAGAGTCTGGTTGGAGGCCAGTAACAAGTGGTGTCCCCCAAG
>VZTV01066144.1:0-34144 GCA_013400875.1 Anhinga rufa
AGCCAAAACCATGACAGAGGAATTTTATCAAACTGGCAGAGCAGCCAGAAGAACCAACCACTTACTCGGTTACCCAATTTTATTAAGCTCATGTTGAGCCAGTTTTCATTTTCAGCCTCGGATTGCGTGCTCTGGCTAACCGGCGCATCGAGCTGTAAATACGTATCAGTATTTTCTCAAGGCACAGTGATCTTATTTGCCATGCTCTTCAGCTGTTCTAGGGTCCTGAAGGTGAGGTACTAAAGCTGCTCAGGTTTCCTTCAGAAATTTGTGCTCATTGACAGGAGAAATTAAAGGCGATCAGAAAATGCATCAGACATGCAATGTGCCTACAACAGTTACTTAAAGCTGGGCAAGATGACGAGATGTGCCCACATTAGGGCACAGCAGCCCTGGGCTACAGGCAGGGCAGAGATACAAAGGTCTCAGTTTTGAACTGCTTGCTGGAGGCACTTCGGGGTGTAACTGGAGAAGGATCTACAGTGACGAGGCATCTACGGTCAGTGTCTAAAATTAAGTAGACTAAATCTGGGCCTGCATATGCAAAACAACATGTTCACATTTACAAATACGATACTTTCACATTCATGCTTCCTATCTACTTTTTGAGACAAAATTGACAATATCTCTAGTTAAAAATGGTTTAATAATGCTGCTCAATTATGAGTCTTACTATAAAATCTGGAATCAGCAGAGTGGGTGATTTTTTTTGGCATTCTTTCTAAAGCTGAATTATTTTTTTTTTGCATGTGCCGGTCAACCTAAAAAATTAATTTCAGATTTTTTTTAAAAAATCAATAAATCCAAACTTTAAATACTCCTCTTAAAAATACATTTTTGTTTAGTATTATAAAAAACTTTTAATATTAAATGTTTTATTTCCAATCAATTTGATTATAAAAACCAAATGCATTCTGAAAAGCAATAGGCCCTTATTTTGGATCCAATAAAGCACTCAATATACCTTAAAAAAATAAATACGTACCTGCATGCATGTGTTTACAGGAATGTGAACACATATTTCCACTTTTCAATTTGCTAAAACAGTTTCTCATTGTTTCCTTCACTGAATGGCCGGGCATCTAAATGAATCTTTTTTTTTTTTACCTCAGATGCCGAAATCAGTTCAATTCTGAGAAATCTAGTCAGTTAGCCACAGTATTATCATTAGTCTTATTTATGAGAAATTTCTTGTTTTCCTGAGACAGTGAGAATCAGTGAGTACATTCAGCCTATTTCCTTCAATATATGCACATTAATAGCTCCAGTGTATAGCAAGGAAAACAAAATCTTGCATTTACACAACCTGGATCTTGGTACCAACAGGAATATTTTTTTTTTTGGCTACAGAGGCAAGAGACATTATAGTAAAAAGGAAAAAAAAAAGAGTAATTACTTGACAAAGTAGCAGACAAAAACTCCATCACTGTTACAACAGGAGGTTTTTTTCATCGTAGGCAAACCTCACAGAGCTAAATCTTCAATGCAAATCAGAAAAAAGCCCCACACGTACCTTTTATTACTGTTTATTGGTTTGCATTGTAACCTCACACTGATGAACAAACAATAATCATTTCAGATAAAAATTAATTTACTAAAGGATATCTCAAGGGAAAATAGTTTACCCACATGTTCCACACCGTTTTATTAGCTTAAATGAAAGGAGGAAGAAATAAACTCAGCCACAGCAGTTTTTAATTTCTCTTAGTCTTTCATTTTACTAGCACATAGTGCATCTATGAGGATGAGACTGTTTAAGCTTCTCTGTGCTTGTACTAAATCATCTTCCAACCTCACATAGGTCTACATGCTTGAATTTTAATGGAAACAAGGATGATGGGGATGTAACAGCTACCACTTTAAAAGTCAAGTGGCAGGGAAAGTGACTTGTAAAGCTGCCATCTAAGTTTGAGTCATTTGCTTGGACTGACAAACGATGTTATTGGTAACACTGCTTAACATCCAGTCAATCTGTCATTCATGTACATAGCACGCTATGTAATGTTGTATATAATTCTAAATATCTGTTGTTCTGTGGAAAAACATTTCAGAATAGTGCATTTGTTTTGGGGGGGAAGCCACAAAAGAAAACCAAAAACCAACAAAAAAAGAGGAGGAGGGAATTTCACATCACACAATGTGTTTACTGGAAACTTCCTACACTTATATTAGGGGAAAAAAAAAAAAAGGAATTAAAGGAATTAATCCATGCTGATACACCGAAATCTGACAACTAAAAGATGTGCACTCTCGTCTCCTTGAAAATATGCTTCAAGCGAGATCCTTGGCAAAAGTGGGGGACTAGAAGATGGTTGGTTGAGTTGACCGCTCACAGATGTGCTGACATATGGAAGCCAGTGCCAATGCGATACAACCTGTTGTACAGTGTCAGCAGGATAATGACAGAACAGGTTGAACTCCTGCTAATGGCCATAAGTGGTGAAGGACAACTGTGACATCTATGTACATACTACTTATCTAGCTTCTTGCTACTCTTCTGGAGACCAGTTATAATTGCTTGACTGTCAGTTAAGGAAATATTTTTTTCATTATGATCTACTTCCTATAATGTTTTAAAAACAAAAATTATGTAATAACATAAAATTTTAAAGGGAAAAAAACCCAGTCCTTTAAGCATTAATACTTTTAAGTGCGATCTTATATTCATTTGAGGGAAATTAAGCTAGCCTTGAAAAGCAAAATCAGGGTACAATTACAGTCATTCAATCATACTGCACAGAACTGCCATACCTTTACCGTCTCTAATAAAAATCCTCTCCAAAATCATCCTTTCAATAACTACTATTTTTGAGCAGAAGATATCCTAATACTTTGGAAAATTTCAGAAACAATATTAAGTGCTTGGAAATAGAAAACAGAACACACTATTTGATTTTTTACCAGTAGTGCAAAATGCAGCGGAACCCCTTTAATCCGCAGTACCCTATAGAGAAGCATATAGATGTTTACTTAATGTTAGCCTGAGAGAAGAAACTCTGCTTATCTGCAGATGACATTAATCTCCCAAGACTGATCAGTTACCAATGAAAGCTACAAAAAAGCATGTGAAGGGACACTTTATAAAAGTTTCCACAATTTACAGGACTTAACTTTCTCAGTGATACGATAAAATATCTATTCACTGTGATTACAGAATAGCTAGAAGGAGAAGTTTTGTTCTTCCTAAAGCAATCGTTCTCATTAGTGATCCCAACTTATATGCAGCACTATGGCAGAAAGTAGAGCAAAATCCTACAGCATGATTAATCCCCATGATTCATCTTATCTCAAACCTGCCCCACAGACAAGAGTTCTGCTACCATGAGGTGCTTGGTAGGAAAAACCCCAACCAAATACAGGCTTGTCCCCACATGTTAACTCTAATTAACAACAGACATGCCTGTCCTAGCTTGATGACATGGATAGACAGGACTTAGCTCTCCTTTGGACATGCTGGCTGATTTCTTTCATCCTTTTCTGCCTCACCTTCCCCAAAAAGAGAAAATGAGGCACCATCACTTTCTTCCAGTGCACCAGATCTCTGGTACATGAGCACTTGTTAGTAGTTCTGAAGGGACATAATAGCTGACGTGCTACAACAGAGCCATTTCCCACTTGACCATCAGGGGGGAAATACAGCTCTTCTTTACCAAGTAACAGATATACCTGTCTGGGGAAATTTCTTCCTGACTACCAGCTGGTAGCCAAGCGAAGGCCTTTATGCATGATGTCTTGTGTCCCTGTAAAAAAAGTTCTCTCTTTATATGGATGACTAATTCTTCTTTCTTTCTTTAAGTCCTGCTAATGTTTTCAACGATGCTCTGTGACAGCAAGTTTCACAGGTTAGCTCTATAGAATGAAGAGACTTTTTTTCCCCTGGCTCTAAATCTGCTGCCTTTCAGTTCCACAGACAGCTCCTTGAACTCTTATGAGGGCAGTTAAATAAGCACAGCTAATTTATCTTCTATCGTTTATTGTCTTGTTTTGCCTCCTTTTCATGTCCTCTCCTGTCTAAACTCTGAATATTCAAGTCCCTCTTGACATGAAGGTTTCCTATTTTTGTTACCTTACCCTAAAGCTCCAAACTGGCTTTATCTTGTAATGCTCTATTCTGGTTAACTGGAACATTGCTACTGAGGATACATCTCTGCTGTACCTAATGAAATTATTGTTTTCCTCCATTGTATCTGCAAACATTGCTTACATAGTTTACCAATACCACACACATTGCAAATGCTTGTGTTGTCCAAAATGCTGCACAGGACTTCCTCCTGAGTGGAAGAAGTGAACACAAAACTCAGGAAGAAGTGCAGGTGATTCCTGCCAAGGCATGCTACTTATATATGCATTTAATCTACTTTGGACCCATAAACCTCATCCATTCAGCTTTGTTAACTTCTTCCTAAAATTAAGGAAACTCTGACAAAGTTAACTGGAATAAGGGCGTGCAATCTCTCAACTGCTGCTGCGTGGAGAAGATTCAATCTCTGTCAGGGAGCTCTTGAACATGACGCAGCACCATCAGCAAGGCATGTGGAGGCATGACAGGGACCCAAAAATAATCCTTCACAACTGGTTAAGGAAACATCAACCATGTGTTCTACTGCTTAAATGGTAAAAGTCAAATGGGAAAAATAAATCTCTAAAAAGAGATTTTTTGCTGCAGCAATATTATTTTAAAGGAAAAGGCGCAAAAAGACTAATCAATGAGAAAAATCCCGTTTCCTTCACCCCTTAAATCTTATATAATATTACCTCAGTTTCCCTGCGCATTTCCTCTCAGAAATTATAAACGTGGAACTCTCTAAGCATTGTTTACATCTCCCTCCAAAACTAACTGCCTACGATCTCTGTTCTGTCTTGAGTTCTACTTTCTGTACCTGAGAAGGAAGGATGAATACTCCCTGGGGAGGGAAGACCTATGTATATTTTGTGACCACCAATAAAATCTTTGTTAGGCAAATATTTTTTCCTGCATGTTAATGTAGCAATATAATATCCCTGTAAGTAATTATTTGGTGGAGGTTTGAAGCAGCTAAATTCTGTAACTACTTTCTGGACTCATCGCTTATATGCTGCAACATTTACTTGCTACACAAATCTAAGCTTTCTTCCACCAATAAAATTATTCAATCATAACAAATAAAGGAAAAACATTTTATGTCCTCTTAATACATCAGTGTTGCATTAGTCACTAAGTCTCCAGATAAGTCAGAAGTCTGCAGTCCTGATATTCAGCATAGTGGAAAACCAACAGAAGGGCCCCGTAGCTATGCTTACAATCTGTCCTCGCAAAACATCTGACAGCTGCAACACTAACAAAATTAACAGTGGATGAATTAGTACCAGACGCTAAACAGTTGCTATAGAAAGACTCATCCGTTTCTTTTCTTCCTCTCCCCTTCTTCAACCTGGCTACCCCACCACTTGATAAAATTAACACTCAGTATCATTTTTTTCTTTTGTTATTTAATAAAAAAGCACCACAAATACCCTTTCATACACAAGATGATGAACTTCATGCCGTCATCTCCCTAGACTCTTAAAGACGCAGTTTGCAGTTGAAAGGACTGTGTCCCAGTTCTCTTATTGCTTTTGAGCAGCAAACGTGCATCCACTTGCAGAGTTTCTCACTTGCAGGTTTTGGCATCCCACCCAGGGCCATGACAGAACTGCAGCTGAACAAGGCAGCGCCTGCTCCCTTTCTTCACAGCCTCTCTGCCCATACCTAGCTCTATTTCTACACACCTTCGCCCACTCCTTTTTTGCTCTTCCTTCCTTCCCTGCCTTCTTAGGTCTTCTTCCACTGAGCACTTTTCAATTTTTCAGTAAGGATGCCCAGTTCAAATGCGAGCATTCAAACCCAGACTGCAGCATGTGAAGCAGGTCCTGTAGTCCTACAAGGACATCAAAAAAAGCAACTCTGGACATCAAGTTCAGAAGTGTTACTCCAGCATTGAACTGGAAATGAGCACAAGTGTTGGGTATTAAATTATACAGCTACTTCACTATATTTTGCATCAACTGATCCAACATGAAAATAGGTCAGTTAGAAGATTAAACAACAAAAAAAACACCCAAAGTCATCAATACCAATTTAATAAAAAAATTTCTATGTATTTTATATATATAATCCAATTGTGTCATCAGGGAAAAGTAACCATTTTTAAAGAATCAGCCTTCTGCTACAAATGAGAAAAATGTTATCAGGAGACTGCTGTGTTACTTTTTGGCTAGATAGCATACTATAACAGTCCTGACAAGTAGATCTAAGTATATAAAGAACTGCAGCATACCATCACCTGCTGATAGCTTCAGCATTTCAACCATTCACGTTTGTAAGAAGCCCAGTAGGATTTGGAAGTGACTATACTGAGTATTAAGTAAAACATCTATATTCTGCATGGCCACTCAGTGTGTGTGCCCCTGTTGTGCAAGCTACAACCAGCTACTCAAAATAATGTCACGGTAAAGACATGGGACTGGAAAGACAATTCCTGGGTCACTGAGTCCAGCTCTTGGTATCACAGACAAGTACATCCTATACTGTCTGTACAATCTGCTTCATAAATTCTTTACCGAATATAGGTATGGTCATATACTGTAGACTGGGACTGAGACAGCAAGATCTGTGATGGGGAAAGAATAAATTAAAACAAAACAAAAAAACCCAACGAGGTTGCAACTGGAGTCAGGAAACTTTTATGTAAAATATATAAAACCAAAACATTATTATTAGAAGTCCTGCCCCATGCCCTTCTCCCCAGTAATTAACTGACTTGTCTTTCTCTGACATATCTCCCTGAAATACGATTTTTTTTCAGGGGAGTTCTTCTTTTTACACATTCATCCTGTCATCTCTTTAGGAAAGATACTGTTTGACATTTACTTGTTAAGTAAAAAGAGTTTGTGCTAATGCACAAGTAGGGATCCCTTGAAGATTACTTTATTAACACGACTTCTTGGCAGCAATCAAAAAGCAGTTTACAGAGAATGCTGCAGGAACATAGGCTTCTTCCTAGCTGGGACTCCTGCAGTCTTGCCATGCCCTCTCTTTCATTTCAGCTTTGCTAAAGAGTAGAAAGGCAACTTTAAAAGATGAAAAAAGGCTTTTTAAAAACAGCATGCAAGACAGTGCACTCATACTAAGTTAATATATAGTAAATGTATTCAGTTTGCAAAAATGAGGATTTCCCATTCTCCTACTTCCACCACTGCAGACTGCTGAATTTGCTGAAATTCTCCCTTTCTTCTTTTTTGCTTACGTCACCATCAGTACAAAATTATCAAAAGACCAAAACCTTCTGTCATACCTGTGCAGCCACTTACTGCCCCATAACACCTAATTTCTTACTAACAGGATGTGGCTGACACTTCTGCCATTGCTACTACAGCTAGTAAAGGATTTATATCTTGTGTTCTGCAAGGCTAACAAAAGCAAGAAGTAGGGATGAAGGCAGGAGATGGCAGAAGCTGACATGTCTGAACAGCAAAAGTCTGCTGCCCACATTAAACTATGTTTCAATTTTAGCTAGCAGTTAAAGTATATGCCCTTCTTAAAGACCAAAAAACAACAAAAAGAACAGTGAGATATCTAATATTTAATACTGATATATTGCGTAGCCATCACTTGATGACTATACAAATACAAACGCACACACAGAGCAGATACAAAATAGCTATCACTTCAAAAATAAAATGCCATCTGAAGTGTACTGCATCATGATTATTTTATAATGACTTTGCTAAGGTGGGCTTCAAAACGTGTTTTACATCATCTTTTCCCTTCTATCCTTAATACTCACAAAGAAAAAAACTACTATTCCTATTTAATCATTTCCCTTCCATTTCTTCACCAAATGTTGTTCTTATAATCACGTTTTTGAGTCAGCCCTGAAACAGGAGGAGGAGTGAGGACACAACATATTTTTCTTCTAGGTAGAAAAACAGAGAACACTGCTATTTCACTCAAAATCATGGTAAGGACACTGTATACATATTTCCTTTTACAGCTCAAAAGAATCAAAAGGAAGTCAAGTACAATAGAAAAAAATTAAGTTTCTGAAGTTGAATTTTGAGGATAAAGAAAAAGTGATAACTGATTTTTTTTATCAGAATTAAATTGTCCCTGCTCCAGTCTAAAAGCTTTTGTCTCTTTATACAATATTTTAAACCCATGCTTGCACAGTGAGGCTGCCGGAATGCCATGGAAGGAGGCTACAACTTTCCTCATAACTCTCTTGCTGCAGAACACTTAAAATTCCATACAATAATATTGTAGCAAATAAATTAACATGCATTATTAATCATTTTAAATGTGAGATTCAGCTATACCATCCTCCAGTTACTCTGCTTCTACACCTTTTACTTGTAAAGTCAACATTTAAATATTTGTATCAACTTTCAAATAGGTCTTCTACAGGTGTTTTAAAATGCAAGATTGTTTGCATCATAATTGAAGGCACCTACAAAGCACCACTGTAAACATTTTCCACGTCAAGAAACAGGAGTTTCTTTAGGGCTTGTAAGCTCTTTGCAATCTGGAGCCATATGCCATTTCAGTACTGCTTCAAGTCCTCACTTGTTAGACCCTTTTTAATTTTGAATTGATGCCAAGACCAGACATCATAGCAGAGGTTTCCCATTTAAAAGCTTATCCTTTTTTTAGAATACACTTTGCAGTATTAGCACAGCTTTATGTTAATATACACAAAACCTGAGAGGTAGTTCTATTTTCCTCAGTTTTACCATGCCCTCTTCTGCCTCCTCACATTCAGTTCAAAGCCCATTGAAAGACAGCAGTTATGGACTAGGCCATACATTGCATGAAGAGCAGGTACAACCCTGGAGTGCAACAAGGAGCCCTGCAACTCTAAAGCATGAAGACGACATTTTCTGGATTGCCCGGTAAAAATCTAAGAGCACCTTGGAAAGGACAACAGACATGGCACACTTAGAAACATATAACTGGAAATTAAATGCAATTAAGTAAAAGATACTGACAATACATACTTTTGACAAAGCTGGCTGAACAACACTTTGGGAGAAAGAGGACCTTTTCCAGCTTCCCTCATGCTGTGAAGGAACAGGAACATTGCTGAAGTCAAGGGTCCCGGGCTGGAGAGGTTTACCACCAAAGGATCCTTCAAAGCAAAGGTAAATTGCACATCAGATTTCAAAGTTAATGACACACAAGACTTATTTCAAGTTAGTACATTTATGACAGACAATGTAACTTTCAGTCTTAAGAGTGTTTTGGTTTGGGTTTTTTTTAAATGTTGATGTCATTACATGATTGAAATAGTTGAAGAGAAAGCTTATTATTTAAGCAGTAATAGTTAGCTGCAAAGCCAAACAATTCTTGTCAAGCAAATTGGTTGGTAACCAACAGTTTTGGAAACAGGCATGTCAATGAGCCAGTCTGATTCTCACAAAAACAGACTACCTCCTGTATTACCTGTTTTACTCTTACTCCCATGTGCATCGAAATTTCAGTTGGAGAGACAACACTGGCAACCTCCTCCATGGGCCAGCATAAGACAGAGCTCAGTGCCACTCTGTCTACTCAGCCTTAGGGAAGGGGTGGCCAGCTTTGCTGACCTGCAAGCCGCATGCAGAAGCACACATCCAACAACCACAGAAACATACCCTGTCCCTCCAGGAACCAGGCACCCGGAAGGTACCAGTGGTGGTTTGCAGCAGGGGCTGACAGCAGACCTCACAGGTCCGCCGTGGTGGCAGGGGACAGACACGGGGTGCATCCTGCACAGCCCCTCCTGGTGTGAGATTCACCCCAGCCAGCAGGTCCCAGGGCTGGAAGGAGCCAGCCAGCTGCCACCCCAGCCAGTCATAAAGCAGGAGACACCTGCACAGCTTACATGCCACATGCACCTCAACGGCCACAGATCGCCAGCTCTCCCTAAGATGCTCCCAGGTTCATACACAACCACAGTCCTTCCTACTGGCTAGGCTGACTCTCACAAAAACAGATTACAACTGCGGGACAAACAATTAGAGAGGCTGCCTCGTCCAGAAAGCAGATCCACACAAAACATAAGCTCTATAGTTACACACAAATATAAAGTATTTGCATTACATACACTATCAAAAGGTGGAAAAATGCCCTTTACCAAGCAGGAAGCTGGGAGTTTCTACATTACTACTATTAGACTACTGCAGCCCTCTAATCCTGATGTACAAGGCCCAGAAAACACAGTCTTTGCTCCAAAGATCTTATTTACATTGTAAGCATTGCCTTTAAACAAAAAATAAATCTTTCAACCTTATGGCTCTGCAAGTTTCACATCGAGCATAAGCCAACATACCACTGACTTTCTAAGCCTCTGGGCACAAACAAGCTCCAGACCTCCGCTGTGGCTCAGGATAACTTAATGAAACATGTTACTGCTGAGAACTGCCACTGGAGGAAATATAGAGAGCAATGCAGTGAATTTCACACTGTTCTTGCCCGGAGAAGCTATGAATATCACTGATAGCAACATACAGAAATCTTCATCATTTCAGAGGTACCTGAAACAGAATCCCATCCCTCAACACTCACTACCACCAGAAAGCTCCCAATGAACAGCAGAAAAAGAAAAAAAGAAGAAAAACTCCTCTGTAAACTGCTTTCTCTAGCTAGCAGAGGGAAAGGGGTATTATCTTTATTGCCAACAACATATTATGAAAACCCAAGTCTCTAAGACATAACCAGGAACATCAGCATATTCTTTTGGTATTAACCACAGGAGTCTCTTTCCCACATGCCTGCTATGAGCTTGAGGACAAGAAATTTGGTCCTCACTGAAATTTTGCTTCTCTCAGTTTAATCCTCTGGCATGTGAAGCATGTAACAAATTTTACACACCTTAATAAAGGGCTGGGACAGACCAGAATGAAATATTTCACGAACACTTTATAGAGCCAAATATACTATTTCCTGTATTATACATGCATACTGAAGAAATTAAATAAGAAACAAAAATAAGCCAGCCACTCTTTCTTAAGGTCAGGCGTTATTTGCTACTTCAGTGTCACAAAATGGGAAAGGAAGTGATTATTCCTTCTCCTCCAGGGCTGAATAATTAGTTTTGTAAAAGAAGGGTGTTCACAGATATCATAAACTGACTAAACAATTAAAAGGCAAAAGAAACGGGAGAGTAAGAGTGTGCCTTTAATGGAGATGCACTTTCCCATCCTCCAGCTTCTTCCCATGTTCCCCCAAAATTGTATTTCTCACTGCATACTTACCAATTGGGAATCTGAAGTGTGACAGATTTTTAACTTTGTTCCTTTCTCCTTCATCTCATACATCAGTTCATTTAGTATGTGAGTCTGTGCCAAGTTCTTAAAGAAAAAAAAAAAAAAACAAACCAAAAAACACATGCTGATCTTTCAATTATACATTTTTCTTCAGTTATAAATTCTAGCTTCAGGGATAGACAAACCAGATATATTTCATAATGTATAACTGAGGTTTTAAAAGCAGAAGCACTAGAAAAAGCAGGTATTACCTTTGTAAGAGCTACCATCATTGATCTCAGGCTATTTCTAAGATTGTATCTACTGCTGTTTCTGTAATTCCAAAATAGTTTCCTAGTAATAACGTTGTTGCTTTTGTTGAACGACAGGATTAGGTTTTGGTTTTGGTTTTTTTTATGGTGAGGACATTAGTATCAGAAATTATTTGTTTCTTTTAAACTCTGCAGTCCCCCTCATCGTGCCCCAAGAAGCACAAGAGCTCTGGCACACTGAAAAGCATTACCTCTCTGTATTTCAGAGAGAAACCAACTCAACATATCTCAGTTTTGTTTATTTTTGGTTAACTATGACTGCAGATCACTAAGGTTTCTACAATGCCCTAAGTACGGACAGAGCACAATTAGTAGTAGTTCTACTCCTTACAAATTTACTCTTTGTATGCTGAGTTTTGTAATCACCACCATAAACACAAGGTAAAGAGTGCCAGTTCAGAACACCTTCGTAGCAGTTTTCTCTCATATGCTCACTCCTGTCTGCAGACATACAATGTCTCTGCTCGACTGACAAGCAATAGCATGTTCCAATATAAAACCCACTAAAGCTGCTGCTTTTCTGAGGATGTTGGATTAGTTGTACACTCAACATCAATAAAAGTGTATTAGTATAGCTCATTCCTCTTAATCTGGTCAGAAAAAAAAACCATAATCAATAGAAGTACTTCTATAACTGCATCCATTGCAGGGGCTTAAAATCATCACAATGTACTGTGCAGACATTTACGTTATGCATAAAGTACCACTTTTCACACCCACCAGTATGGTAAATACTGTGCATTACTCATGACTGCCTAATGCTGAACTACAAATAAAACCATATGCTAGAGTACAACCCACACACATATGCAGTATGTAAAACACTTGACATTTTCATTTGTCTCATTACTGTGAAAAACGCTACTGATCCAAGAATGCTTTTTGTTATAATAGGAAATACTGCTTGGATAGCCAGGATCGAAAAGAATTTGAAAAGGACCTTCAGAAAGCAGAATTAACGGGTAATAGTCAGAACCTTTTCTGAAGCCCACAGTTTATACAGATTAAGTATTTCTGAAACCTACAAAGAGAAAGCTGTATGAGCTCTCCACCTTACCTGCATGACGGCATTAAAAAAGCATGTATTTCCTAGATTATTTATTCCTTTGACTGGAACAGATGCACCATTACCAGAACCTTTTCCTTTCAGTATTTCACTTGTTTCACTGTTTTCTTCACGGAGTCGTATGATTTTTGATGAACCTATAATTAAACTATAGATTAACATTACTATATAACTGCAGAGTTTAACCAATTCAGTCCTTCCATGGATTATGTTTATAATTTTTAACATATAGGAAAAGATACCTAGATGGTTAAAGCAGTTAAAGACTGCTTTACATAGTCTTCCAAAAAAAAAAAAAAACCAACAGAGAGACATCAGCAGTTAAACCCCTGGAAAAAAAAATCCCCCCAACAACTACATACATCCAACAAAACCTTCCACAACAACTCCATTGTCCCATAAGACTGTAACTTCTTCGATTACCCAAGCAATAAATAAATCAAAACTGGCTCTGTTAGTTTATTAACAATAGGCAGTTTAGATGTACATTCACTAGACACACTAGCAACACCACACAGAGGCTGCTTTTTGGTGCAGCTTGGTACTTGAGGAGAGGTAACCAAAAGTTACCACCTGAATGCTGCAAGTCTTTATCAATTACCGCACTTTGTTTGAATTGCCTTGTACAACTCAGGCAACGGCTGAATCGGAACTGTTCTCAGTTTCCCCAGATGCTACATTTGCTCCTCCACCCACCTCCCTGAGGAATTGTTAACACAACCCAAATGCATACAGTGCTGTTGTTTTAATTTTATACAACAAAAAAATTTATAAAACTGCAGTGGAATATGCTACCAGTATAATGTCCACGTATTTCCTTATTTCCCTCATTATTTAAATAGATGAGGGGCAGCAAAGTTAGACAGTCATTAACTTGTAGCCTAGAGGTAACGGCAAGACTTGAGATAATATTTAGCCTTGAATTCTACTAGCAACTTTCATATTGTCATGGTTGCAGGACTAAATATGAACATTACTGACATCTGCAGCGTCTTAAATATTGATTAACAATGCATGTCAATGTAAACGAGTTATGGACTTAATAGATGCCAAGAACTGTGATGCTGCAATCTCTGTCTTGACATATGAATTCATATATTTGTTCTAATGAGTTTCACATTGAAGTCTCATTAAAGTGTTCTTGAGAAATAACTAACAGACCTATTTACATTAATGAAATGCTCAGGCTAAAATGTTCTTTTACGTACACTCCTAGGTAGTTTCTTGCTTACAAGATGAAAAAATATAATTAAACAAAAAAGAAGTCATTAAAATATCTATTGTATCTGGCAACGAGCTTCTGACATAGTCTGTTTACACCCTACAGTGCCATCAAGGCATAATTATTTTTCCAAATTGTATCAGATTTTGTTGAGACGCAGTTAGAGGTGCTTTGCTGTTTAAAAACATTTTTTTAAATGTTCTTGGTAATACTGCTTACACAGCTTTAAAATATTCTCCTTTCCACTGCTGTGGAAAATTACACAAGGGCAAAGTAAGAGATCAAGTTCTCCTTGAAAAAGCAGGCAACGCAACAAATGACAAATAGCTTGGGAGCTGCTCATGCCCTGAAACAGTCACAGTTTTATGGGTTATGTGCAGCAACGCCTTTTCATTGACATGCTTACAAGGAGCACACTACAGTGTCTGAGACTCGTCCACCCACACAGAGCTCCACAAGAATCGTAGCAGAAGAACTGGAGTTCCAAGGGTCTGCAACTTCAAGGCACTGCTCACTCCCAGAAATTTAATAAGTGGAGACTTCTTCCCCTCAGAAAAGTGCCATACAGAGAAGTGCTGGGGAGAAGAGATGGTTAAAAAGAAAACAAAAAAAAAAAAAAGAAAAAAAAAAGCCAAAATTGTGTAAATAATTTGTGTATTAGTATACCACAGTTGTTGCATTTATCCATCGGCATTCAAAAACATCTGGGACAGCATCTTAAAGTAAACAATGTTCACAAGGCCATCTGGACAAAACTGCAGGCAAAAATTAAAGCATAAGCATATGGAAAAGCAGATTTTTCTCTTCCCTTTAGCAGTACAGGATGACAAATGTCAAACCTAGATCTGTCCACGCTTCACTGTGCTATGCTTTGCAGCACCACCTGGCTCTCCTTGCACAGCCACCAAATATGGACAGCACTGCCACAGCGGACCGTATCTGCAGGGCAAACTCGATAAAAGCATTTCACTTCATGGTTAAATGGCAGCTTCACACAAGTAGCAAGGTTCCATTTGCTAAACCTTACATATAAATTATTTAAGGGAGGGAAAACAAAGCTGAAGCATCCGGCTTTGTGATAAGAGCTGGATGAATAAGCAATTATAAAACACAATAAATGAGAACCAGACATCCGATTGCTACAAAGCTGGATAATTAGTATAGGGATAAGGAGAAGTAGTAGTAAATTAAGAGAAGGCCTGTATGTTGTTACTGAAGTCTAGGAACCTCCTTTCATCCAGAGGGTTTTAATTACTGCCTCTTGATTTTTTAATAGGTTTTACAAACACTATCCACGTGACATTTTACTAGGATTTTTGTATCTGTGAAAAAGTCTTGACAGAAGAGTGTTGTTTTGCCATTACAAACATTATCTGCTGCCTAGCTTGTTCCACGCAGATATTTTTAAGGACATATACAGAGCCAGAGGAGGGACAGCAGTTTTTAATTTAACTCTGCTCAGTGTCCCCAGTTCAGTGATAAATGACAGACAGGCCTGAAGCTGAATGTTTAGTTGACATGTGAAGGGTTGGTCAGTCTTAATAGAAGATGCTGGTAATGACTGTGATAGCTAATACTTCTACAGATTGGGGCTGGAGGGTCCTTCTGCAAGATTAACTCAAGGCTACAAGCATGTTATTAATCAAAAGGGTAATATGTAATTTTTTAAAGTGAATTTGCACTGAACTGTTTCATGGACTCTTGCCAACACAATCTTGCAATCCTGTAATGTTTTAACAGGCGTGCTTTTGGATATGAAAAGTGACTTTTATGCCAGTATAGACACAACAAGGACCCCAGCAGAAGGATTCCATCAAAATGGCTGTCATCTGCCACTGCCCACAAGGGCCTTCAGCTCCTGCCCAAACACTGTTTTGAGAAAAGAAGTACTCCAAGCCATCCGGCTGCATGCAGTAATACCTGTTACAAAGGACCTCGTTAATGTTAACGAGAGCAAGGCAAGTGAAAAGCACAAAAGTAATTAAATTCGTAGATTGATTTCATTCTGTAGTTCACCATTACATTTTTAGAGAGCTGACATGGTGCCCCTCAACCTCTCTGCCTTTCTCAGGCACTGTGGACACCAGCCCCAGGCAGGCCTGTCCCTGCACAGCAGGGACAGTGTATCCGACGGTGACTGTTTTGGGGCTCGCACATTCAGACTACACCTCTCAGACTCCTTCTGCAGTCTTGTTGTAGAGGTGGCCTTTCTATTCCAGTCACACAGGGAAAACTCTCACCCAAGTTGTGCCTTCACCACCACAACCTCCTTTTCCCTCGACAAAGCACATCTGGTTGCAGAGACACCCTACCAGAGTGCTCTGCCAAGACCCATTGCCCGGCTCTCCATCCAACTCACTACACCCTACTGAGCCCCTCTTCCCTGGCACCAGGTCAGTGCCTGCCCCTGGTCCCACCATGACATCCACCTCCAGCGCTCACTCCTTCGGCTCTCAGACAGCTGCATTTGTGCCTAGGCACAGCCTTCATGTTCAGCAAAGCTTCCCGACGTCACCCTGCTCTCCCCCATGCTAGCAATCCTTCCCGCCAGACCCAGAGGAAAGAGGACAGCAGTCAGAGACGGCTCCTCTGCTACAGCTCTTGCTTGCAATGCACTCTTGTCTTTCCACTCTTTTCTTCAGCTTTTTTTTTTAACCTGCTTGTGCTCACCTGTAGTCTTGGCTTGTAAGCTCTCTGGAGGCAGTGAACATTGTTTTGTCGCACAGCTGCACAGCACCGGCCTCATGGGTATGTGACTTGAGATTCCTAAGCCCAACATTAACATGGACAATGATTCAGTCCATGAATCAGAGCAAGTCACAGGTGCTGACACATCTCTTGCAAAAGATGTTCAGAAAACTTATCACAGGCTTCCTATCACTTTGTTTTGTGAGTATTTCAAACATTTGCAGCACACACAGACTTTTGTACCGCCCTTGCTGAAACTGAGCTGTGCCTGGGGGTGCAGATGGTATGCAAGCAAAGAGATAAATGACATCCAATTTTTCTTTCAGCTGGAGGAGTAAGCATTTTTGCTCATCTTTTCAATGCAACTTTTTTTTTTTTTTAATTAAAAATGAGGGTTCCAGGAATATGCACTTTTATTCCAAGGTCAAGCCTTTTCTATTGAATACAACACTGGTACTTCAGTCGAAGGTCTTCACAGCAAAAGCAAGGTTAATAGATTGCCTTTCTTTTACAAAGTTCTCATCATGCTGTATTATGAAATGCTACTAAATTGTCTGGCACTCCTTTTTTATTTAAAAAAATTAATTTTTTTTCAACACCGTACAACAATGACAATCTAGCCCTTAGAAAAAGCACAGTTCTCTTCTGAGATGGTCACTAGCTCTACGTTTTAAAAGCCCAATTTCTCTTGCAGTGCTACAATTCTATCACATTAAAGACTACAAACTGCAATTTTATTTCTCTCATTCTGCCAGAATGTTATAAACTAAAAAGCACATCTGCAGACTGTGAAAGAGCAAGCTATTCAAGCACCAGTTTTCCTCCATGCTCAGATGACTTGTGCTACACCTCACAAGTAAGTACGTACATGGACAGGAAAGGAAAGAACCCATGGAGAAAAATGGCATAACGTCTAAAAAAATTTTTTGCCAATGACTCAGTTTTCATTTCTTTGCAGCATGTATAATTAACAGCAGCCCCTAACAAGTAAGTAAACTTGAAAGAAAATTTATGACCAACAACAGAAATGCCTTTTTGCTGAAGTGTATCTCAGATTTGGAGAATCAACATATTCTGCTTTATTTTGCTAGTTAATTTTCTTTTTAAGTAGTTAGAATGGATTTATATGACTTCAAGCTCCAAATTGCACACAGTGAAAATCAGTTATGAAAGAATATAATTATTTTTTCAGTGCAATCCTTTGTCAACTGTTAATATCCACAGATGAATACAAATCCAAAAAGTTATTCATCATACTATTTGTTTTCCATACAAGTTAACACCTATTACTTGTACTGTAAAATCATATATTTTTAATCTTTGTTTTACATCAGTTATAACCATTAAAAAAGAAATAAAGTTTCTAACTTTCACCTATTGGCAAATCTGGACATGTGAACTTACTAGCAAAATCTCATTCCTCTGCTTGACCTTCCCAACAATACATTTACCTACAAAATTTGAGAATAAATCTTCTTCCTTCCCATTCTATTGCCACACAAGCCAATTTAATTAACTGATCTATAAAAAAAATAGAGTATGCAACCTTGTGTCTCCACCGATGTCTCATTTGGCTTTTGTAAAGAAAAATACACATAATATTCACTTTTAAGACTGCAAAACAATTTATTTTCTCCAGCAAATGAGCAGACACGCAGATTGCAATGTCTCAGCATGGTTTCTGTGTACTACATGTGCATTATGTCCATGTGAAGCTCACAAGTGTGCCACACGGACAATACTGCACCTGCCTTTCTGTGAAAATCATCATGGCCTGCTAACCTTTTCCACAAAACAAATTTCTGGGTGGTACACCCTAGAAAACAATCTTGCTTTATTCTTCCATCTTGTGCCCAACATGACCTCTTAACCAAACAGACTCCTCTAAAAAAAAAAAAAAAGAAAGCAGACATTGCTGGGTACAAGAAACCATAGGATCAGATGCGAAAATCACACAGCTGCAAGCATTCTTTTGGGAACCCAGCACTGGGATTTATCTCAATCGCTTAATGTAATTACAAAAGTCAGTCATGTAGTAGTAATGTAATTTGCACATTTTTACAGCTGAAGTGAAGTTGAATCTTTATGAGAGGCCGAGTGAAAAGCAGGGATCCTGCTGCCACACTATTCCACCACATTAGTACCAAATGACAAGCATTTTGCTTTTGTTTATTTTCCAAGACGCATTAATTAGGAAATCTATATAACCCTCCCTTGAACATTTAAGCTGATTATTTTATCTTTAAATGACTCCTGCACTTCTGAGAACCAAAAAACCTAGCAGCCCTCATCTGTTACTTATATCCACGTTCGTACTGCATTTCTGCAGAAATTTCTACACAATGCTATTTGAATTTTAATGATGCACCATGCCAACCAGTTGTTACAACAGAAAAAAATTCAGACATAAGATGAATTGTTTTTACAGTGCCACATTCTGATATGAAAATTAAGTGTCTTCACTTTGGCTGCTTTTTAAGGAAGAAACAGAAAAGCAATGGGAAAAAAGCACAAGACTGATTTTTAAGTGGGAAATATGAATTATTAATTGCCAGTTCTACTCTAGTTGTTTCTGACAAGTTATTTTTCACTTAATTAAAATTAGTTTATTTTTATTATGGGTGAATATGTAAAATGAATTCAAAAAATGTAAGCCAACTCAGAGTTTAAAGGATGACCGTTACACTGAAAATATCACTGTTACATGAAATAAACTGCTACACTTAAAAAAATAAAAGATAATTTGTCAACAGTAGAGTTAATTTTCACTGTTATACTTTGTGTCCTTTGTTTTGTAGACAAGAGCATGAATTACACTTTGATTTCAGATTTTATTTTTTAGAAAAATCCTTAAAGGCAGTCTAACTTAAAAAAAAACAAGTTACGTTTCTTTAGGGGAAGTACCAGGTGTGTCAGCCCAAGTAATTGACATAAAACAGAAAAGGCATTGCTGTTACATTTATCAAAGTGAAACAAGAATGCCAATCCTGCTTGGGAATTCCCCCTCACACATAGCACTTACTTATCAATACACAGCCGTTTCCCAGCCTCTTCCAGCAAGCAGCCTGGCCCAAAGCAACAGGCCATGCCAGGCAAACAGCTTCTTCCTCTTTTCCTTCCTGCTTAAGAAAACCCAAAAAATCATCTTTGGGCCAGCCTCCCCAGAGCTCTCAAGAACAGGATCCAAACTGCTCAGCACAGCCATACTCTCTGCCACAGGGACAGGGTCACTGACTTCTACCTTCAAAACGTTACTGGAAGTACACACACATGCTTGCTTTTTGCATGAAGACAGGCTTGCACGCGAGCCTCAGCCCCTTCCCAGCATGGAGCAGGAGACATGACAGCCCTGCAGAAACAACCTCCACGCGCTGAGACCTCCTGCTGCCGAGGCAGCCACGCTGCAAGGTTTGCACATGACTTCCTTAGCTTTGAAGGACGCCAGCATGTCTATTCGCTCACTCAAAACCAGGCACATGCATGAATTGGAAGGATGAAGTGCAACCATGCAGACTGGTAACACGGTCCAAGACACTGGGAATTCAGTCTGTCACCGATTTAAAACTGGCCTGCGCCTCCCACCACCCTGCAGGAGGACCTTCATGCTGCCCACAACACACCATTCGCCTGATGGCACCGTTGGTACCCAACTCTACCTTTTACATCACTGTTGTGAATCTCCTTTTCCAAGGCACCAAACCAAGCAAGGCCAACTCAGTGCACTGCTACCACAAAATGCATGACCGCAAACTGAAGCCGGATGATAGCTAGTCTTTCATTTCAATGCCTGCTTTCGGAAACTGAAGGGAAAACTAGTTTAACTAAAATAGGGGGGGGGAAAAGGAAAAAAAAAAAAAGAAAAAGTGTTTATGCCCTAAGAGAAACAATACAATTTTGTTTCCAGTTTAGAAAAGAGTTTCCAGTTATATCAGGCAAATACTGTTTTCAAAACAGTGTATCAAAATGAAACAAATATATATACAGCAGAAATATATTCTGCCCTGCTCTGCTAAAAATACCTGATTTTTAACAAATCCTGGGCCTAATTTAAGCTTACTTTTCCTGAGTTAGTTTGGAATTTTGGTTGCTTAATTTAAGAGATTTCACAAAAAACTTCTAAGCACCACACTCTGAAAACTTTAGATAATTTGAAGATTCATAAATTAAGAATCTAAACCATGAAGCACACAGAGTCGTATCACTCTGAACATCTTATCCAGCAGTACAAAACCAGAATGGAATTGTTTCCATTAAATTAAATGAAACAAACACTACAGCATTTTCATCTGCAAGCAAGCTGTAACACCCATTTATTACATGTAAACTTGAAACTGAAGCTGTGAACAAAAGTGAAATCACATACTGTATTTTCACTGCTCCAAGCAAAAAGATGCAAAAAGTAGCAATCAATTTATTACAAATGAATAATTTAACATATAACTTGTGACTAGATCAAAATATAAAATATGTGATTCTGAGTGGCCCTTCATTTTTTTTTCCCTCAAAAAGTATGTAACACCTCTTAAAACCAGTAGGATTTATGCATGTGCAGCTAGAGGAATACCTAGTCCAATTCAGTAAGGCAATTCTTTTCCATTCTTACTTCTAACCAGTTGATTACCACTGCTAAAAACTGCAACCAGTTGTTCTAAAAGTTTATTTACGCTGGTTTTTGCAAAGAAAATCTGGAATCCAATGCACTCTCTAAGTCACAAGCCAGAAATGCTGCCAAGTGTGTTACAGTAGGGAAGAATAACATAAATATTATCAAAAGTAGACAGTTGAGGGCCACATGTATGAAGTTTTATCGACTATTACAGATATTGAGAAGATATAGGAGGCCCCTAACGTAAGGAAATCATTTAATGCTGTTTTCTATTAAAAGCCATGAGCATTCTATCAATTAAAACTCAGTAACATAAATGAACAGAAAGCATTACATCCAACAACAGAGTACTCAAAAATCCACTTAAACAATTTTAATTAACTGTGGAAAACAAATTTAAATCAGAAAAAAATTAAGATGTGATATATCTGTACTGGGAAAACTCAATTCATTTATGCTTCTATATAGTTTTTGTGCATTAATTTATATGGCATCTTATTTAAGGTAACATCTTCTCTACGATAAACTTTCTTCATGAACGCCAAAATTTGGAAAAACTGTCCTATAGTGCCCAAAATATTTTTAAAATGTAATCATACTGTAGAAAAAAAATTAAATTATGTTTTCACAGGCATCACTTGCCCTAGTAATTGTGCAATTACAAACTGTATTATACTCATTTCATACGTAATTTTTCAATTGTATGTTTAACATGACTCAAATCTGAAATGCTCATTTTTAGACACAGTACATAACAGATGTCTCCAGATAAAACTATTTGTGTAAACTTACTTGGTTCAGCCCTGGAACCATGTTTCTGAAGAAAGTCAACTATCTGAGCCAAAACCTTTTTGTTGCAATGTGTTGACAGCTCCTCATCACACTCGTAACACCTAAACAAAAGAAGAAATGAACTGGAATTCAGGACATCTGGGTGCACCTCCCATCGCTAACAAACCTCTCTAACAACCTTACGTAAATTACTTAAGCCCTAGGTTACAATTTTTCATACTAAAAAGAGGAATAAAATTGAATTCTCTCATCTGATATATGCTCTTCTATAGATCAGCCCCAATTCACTGTGATACTTACAGATTTAAATAATCAGTTTACAGTCCTGCAAATAATCATATAGAAACAAGCAGGAAGGACAAACTCCTGTAACCAGCCAACTCTCTACAGAACACAATGGACTCAAACTTCTGTCTTGGTACTGATTTGTGACCCCTCTGAGAGTCCTAAGGACCAAGTCATTTTCTCTCCAGAAAGCCTGCCTTTCTTCTACTTAAAGTATTCATTTTATCTGTCAGAATCATTCTTTACCATGGGAAGACACTGCTTTAAGTTATGAGTAGTCCTTACACGCAAGCATACGCAAACACCTGCATACTCATTCTTACCATATGATCCATGTGCTGAGGTTGATAACAATGCAATGGGGTTCTGCACGTGCTGTTTGGAAGTGTTTCAGAGAATGCTGGCCTTCCGAGTTCTTACTACATCCCTAGAAATGGAAACCAACACAGTAAGGGAAAAAAAGGGAAGTAGGAAGAGACTATGTTATTAGTAAATAAACTGCAAAAACTTTACTTTTCAAAATTAGACAGAAAGCTACAGTGCCCTAAATACTCATTTAGCATTCTCAAGGATTGAAAGCGTTTAATATTTGTTATAATCCACTACTATACAGATATCAACTTTTTTTTTTTTAAGTAAACACATTGTCTTTTTACTAATAAAGGAAAACCAATGACAACACAAAACTAAAATCTCATCTTTTCTACTTGGAAAAATCAGTTAAAAGTATAGAAAATCATAATGTTTGTTTTAACTTAATAGAAACAATTCCTAGCTTCTGAATAAGTACTGAACAAGTATCAAATTATGCCACTCACAAAAGAAAGAATTCTTTTAAAAAAAAAAAAGTTAATTAAATTACTATGTAGCATTTTAGACCACAGAGCATCAAGGAAAGGACAGCATAGGTAGCCCTCACTGCTCAAGAACACCAAATGCAGACAGCAAATACAAAAGGCACGTAAATTGGTTTTGTACTAAAAAGCTACTCAGAACACACCATTTATGCAGCAACTTCAACAGAAAGCATTTGCAATTTTTCAAGTATCTACAGAGTGGGACGTAGAAGATTCAGGACTGGTCTCCGAATGAGGCATGAGTTTTGGAGGCTATTAACAGCATCAACGTGAAAAAGCACACAGATTTAACTCCTTTTAAAAGCCCAGCTTAACTACAAATTTTCAGAGACAAGCTATATGAGTCGTCCTCAGATCCAGCTAACTATCTTCTGAAGCCTGCTAACAGGACGGGTTCTTTGCAAAATTAAACCTGGTAGGAGCTGGCTTCTGTCCTTACTATAGCGAGAGCTACTGGAAGTCTAAGAAAACTGTGAAATGCTTTGTTCAGGCAACTATTAGGTGAACCAAGCGTGACACTGCCTGTAAACTGCATTGTTCTGTATCAGGCTTTACTCCACTCACAGGACAGAAACCTGCGCAAGCCCTGGGGGGTCAGGACCTGCCATTTTAAACTCTGAGGCCATGATTTGACGTTATAACTGATCCAATCTAATGGCTAGCTGGCACAAAAAGCAGTACTCTCACTCCGGCAGAGTCCTTTCTCCCTGGTTTTAATCAAATCTAGCAGCTGAGTGTCAACAGTACATGTTGATTCAGCAATATACATATCCATTCTTTCATTCACTTGTATTTGCGGGATCTTCTGCCAGATGAGCCAGCTGAACGGATGCATTTTGCAACCACACAGCTCCTGGAGCCAATTCTCCATAAGCAGCAAGAGCATGCAGATGAAGAACAGAGAAAAGGCAGGAGCGTCACTTACTACTTGTGATGCTGAACTGCACCGTAACACATAAAGCTAACCCAAAACACTGCTGAAAACCAGACAAGAAGAATGTAAGGCTACATCCCACTCCATTGAAGCAGCTGAAGCATGGACTCTCACAACTAAGCACTTACATCACACTCTTTCACTGAAGGTAATGAGATGCCAAACAGACAAGGATCCATACTGGTCATAGCCTTTAGAAAAATCAAGGCCTATCCACCTCCGTGAATTTCCAACGTATGCTTACCTGAGAGCCACATTTGAGACACAAACATATGTCCGAAGGTGCCACGGGCTCACCATCACTTATCCGCCTCTCCTTCAGACATTCTGCACATATTGACCAAACGCTCTGAGCTACTGCTCTCTTCACCTGATGCACATCCACTGCTTGGCTCACGTGCTGGCAGGTTAAGCCTAGAGAACATGACACATACTCACTTTCCTCCATTAAAAATAAAAGCTATGAAAGGGAGCATGTGTACACTAAAGGGGCAGAGTCTTCAATGAATTCAGCATTAGGAAAAAAAATGGCAAAGAACTAAAATAGGAAAAATCAGCCAGCTGCTCCCCATATACTGAATTTTATGAAACATCTCTTTCAGTCTTTCTATAATGGAAGTCCTTTTCAAGTCAATAAACACCACCTCTTAAAAACAGATAAACTATTTTGTACAAAAGTACAAGGACCACTTTTGTACTAAATTCATTTCCCTGAGGGTTTTTTGGGGGGAGGTTGTCAACAGAAAATACTATATAAATCTATTTTTGCATATAACAACACAGGCAGTTGACCTCCTTTCCCATCCATAAAGACAGACTTCCAAATATCCATGTATCCTTAATACAACTGCCCATTCTGAACGTAAATATCCACTACCATCTTTCTTGTAACAGGGAGCCCACAACAGGACACAGTACTCCAGATGCTGAAAAGATGGGAAGAGTCATGTACCTTGGCCTGCACTCTAGTTACTACAGTCCAGCACACAGTAGGCACAAGCCACACCACTTGCTTTTATTCAGCATGTGCACTAGGACCCCGGGACCTTTTCCGCAAAGTTGCTTTCAAGCCACTGACTCCCAGGTACCAAACTCTCCACTTGCCTTTGTTGAACTCCGTGAAGTTTCTGCCAGCCCAATTCTCCAGCCGGTCTAGGTCACTTTGAATGTCAGACCTACCCTCCAGCATATCAACTGCTCTCCTCAATTTGTTGTCATGAAGATGACAGACCATAGCCTCACAAAGACATCACCCAGCTCCTCAGCACCTTCAGATGTATCCCATCTGATCCCATGGACTTGTGAATGTCCAGTTTGCTTAACAGCTCTCAATCTTCTACTCTGGACAATGCTTAAATCCCAGAGTCTGCCACTAGGCTCAATGACCAAGGAGGACCAAGCACAGAGCTTACATGTGAAGACAGAAGCAAAAGGATTGAGCTCCTCAGCCTTTTCCCATGTCCCCAGGTCCCCTGTCTCCACAAGCACCAGGTCTGCACTTGCCTTAGCCTTCATTTTACTGTCACAGTATCCATACAAGCCCATCTTAGTCTTCACACTCCTCATCACATTCAACTCTTACTGAGCCTGGCTTACCTAATCCCACCCCTGCCCACTCGGCCCCTGCAAGGGCAGCCCGAACCTGCTTCCACCTTCTCTGCCCTTCCTTTTGCCTCTGAGCTCAGTCAGAAGCTTCCCGTTCAGCCAAGCAGCCTCTTGCCATGCATGCTTGACCTTACACATGCTGGAAAGGACCATTCTCCTGCTCTGAAGAGGTTGTCATTGGAGATCAACCAACTCTCTAGCCCTTCACGGCAGTCATGTGGTGTAACAACAGATGATGTCATAAACACCTAACTGGGGATATTTCTGCTAGAAATTCAAAAAGAAAAGTATTTCATGGTACCCCTGATTTGTGGTTTTCATCAGCCAACACAGAAGTTATTAGCCCTCAACCTCAGGGCCAAACATCACCTAACATATTTACCTGAAATATCATCTGAAGAGTCTTCATCCTGTGGCCTATTAGGCCTTTTGCTTCTCTTCGGTTTCTCGGGGTTGGCTCTTGATGGATCTTTCACCCGCATCTGTTACTTACTGGGAAAGAGAAACAGGGGTTGCTTTATTGTCTAAATGCTTTATTAAATGTAGTGAGTTTGAACTCTAAAAGCATAAGATCAAATCACACATTCAAACCTCACAAACACAGTTTTAGGCTTTGACTAATGTCAGCTATTGTATAACAAGGAGGATGAACGTGTCAGGAATGAACTCTTAGGAATGCAGCAAGATCAGTTAGTTATATGACATGAGATTATAAATTTTATCTGTAGCTACAGGGGACACACACTTCCAGGCAGCGGTGTTAAATATTTGAGATACGGAGATTTTCTTTACATTTGTTATTGTAAACTACTACAGAGCTCCAGCCATACCTTACCAGAAAAACTTCACTAAAATAAAAGCTTCTCTTCCTCAGCATATCTCCCTTAGGAAAGGTTTCTGTCACCATTTACCCTTGCACATTCCCCAAAAGCTTTTGAGCAATTCAAACACTTTAATAAAATACAAAATATTCCAAATCTCATTAAAGTGTCCTCTCCTACAAGTGAGGCCAGACTGGAGTGCGAGCTGACCCCTCTGTTAAACATCAGAGAATCCAAACAAGATGAAGTCTCTCATAGGAAATTTGGGTCATTAATCAAGAGGTCCTATTAGGAACAGAATTAAAGGATAAGTATTTGTCACTAAATATAAAAAAAAAAATCCTCAGAGATTTCAGCATGCCAGACATTTAAGCAAATCCAAAAGTGAATTCACTGAAGCAGTGTAGCTGTGCATCACACAAACAGCTTCTGAGGCTTAGTTTACAGGTTGTGTTTTAATGATGTGCGTCATAAAAACAAATTTATGTTTTCATGTACAAAGCATACGAATGTAAGACAGTCAAATATTCATACATTGCAAACCTGTGAGCCATTCTGGTTAGAAAAATAATGACGTCTTGTTGTGTACCACATACCAGTTAATCACATCACCTGAGCCACCAGTACCAAACATTTTCAACTGTGCTACTTCATTTATGGATAGGAAACCTCTAAAATGTCCTACATTTGGGAATAGCAAAAGATATATTCTTGCTACAGATCAAGTAGATGAGTTTGCAAAAGTTTAAAAAGTTTTTCTGTCTTCTCTGTATATGCATTTAGACCTTTGCACTGCTGAAGCCTTGAGACACAGGAATTGACGCGTATATTGAACTCAGGTATTCCTTCTCCTTTCTTGTCCATTAAGCCAATCAGCAGAACAGTCATCAGTATTGAGATTAGAACACCTCCGTCACTGGTATCTGAACAGCCCTTACCAAAGTGAAGCAGGCAATCTGTACCTCAGAGCTCCTGTTCCAGGTTCCTACAGATCTGGGCAGCTGTCTCTGCACCTGCCGTGCATACTGTTAGTGCTGGAAGTTTTCTGCATGAACGTATCAATTAGAGGCTTCCTTTGGACAAGTCAAATTTCTGTAGAGTATAAAAGAAACCTTTACTCTCTGCTTCCTTGCATCAGTGGCTTCACGTCTCCTCAACCTTTCAAAATGCACTTCATTATTTTCAGATTGCTACATTTACATAGCAATCAGTTTATACTATATTAAACAACATTATGTTCTTAAATTATAGATTTCAAAATTTCCCGTACTTAAGGGTATAAAGCTTCAAAGGCTTTGACATGCAAGTGAACAATGCCACTGAATTCATCTTTGCTGATTTTCTACGTTCTTAATTCATGTTCATACAGTAAGAAAGATTAGAATATTCCAGCTCTTGACTATTTATTCAACAAATGTTAGCTTGTCTAACATACATCAACAGCCACACATCACAGCATCCTCAGAACAGGAAAAGGTGCTTCAGACCCAAACAACTTCAACTGTGTATTTCTGCCTTGGCATCTTATCATATATATCCAAGGCTGATGTGAAACTACCCATCACCACTTGTCATGCTGCCACTTAACTGAGCACAAGATTCATTTAGACATTCATGAAGCAGTTAGGCCAATACAGCTCCTGTTAGAAAACCCACAATTTTACACTAAATTATGTAAAGAGTCAATAGCAAAGACAGCAAAAATGTCCTCCCTAAAGGAACACAGTTGTGCTTAGGTTATTCAACATTGACATAAACAATCTACGAGTTTACTTCAGCATAACAATTTTTATCTCTTTGGACAGATTATGTAAGACTGTCAAACCATAGATTTCACCCAAATAAAAGTCATGTTCATATCAGGACATTTTGAGAGCTCAGTTAACTTAATGAAAGAACAATCGTGGGCCCAACCAGCTGAAACACAAGCAAGTATTTACCACCTGTGAAATTCTGTGGCCCATAGGCCAGGTGATACGATCCGGATCGGGGCACACCCAGCCCACCATTCAACGCACTGTCTAGGGTCCTTCAGGACAGGTGGATAAGACAACGTCAGCTGGTACCCACAGCAACTGAAAATGTGGCATTTCTAGCCCAGCAAAATCAACCTGGTATCAGGAATGAATGCTGGCATAAGAAGCCGGCATTCACATGGCAGGTTTGGGAACCCAGTGAGCAACCCGGAGACTTTTCAGTCTTCTTTCAGTAAGAGCTGGCAGAACAAAAGGTAACACGGACCATTAGATTAATCAGTTTTCATGAACACACATATAGACAGGCATCCATCAGACAATGTTTACTGACCTGTGAGCTCTTGGAAAAGCCACAGCATATCAAGGGCCTAGCCAGCCAGTGTTTGTGCCTCATTTTGAAAAGCATGTAAGCGGGATAAAAGGGCAAGAGCAACAAACTACTCAGCAAGCATCTACAATGCAAGTAGCATAGTATATATGCAGTATTCTTTGCCCTTTTCCAATATATTTTGGGACAGAAAACATTACAAGTAAAAGATTTCATTTAACAATTAAAAACACGATCAGCATTTCAAAATCAAAATGTTTATGCCAGAAATTTGATTATTATATTTAATTGAGATAAACAAGGAAGAAACCTAAGGTGCTTCAGAAATTACTTCTCAGGAATATTTCAGTTTAGGGGAAATAAAAGATTGAGATTTTATTGGAATGAAAACCCTGAACAAACACAGACCCAAGCAAGCATAAAATACAGCTAAGACTGTAAGATAAGCAAGAGAGAAATTCTCTAGGTTTCTGCTGACCAGAGGCACAAGCCATTTAGGACAAGCAGGCAGAGGAGAAATTAACAATTTACACAAAATGAACTTGATATACTGAAGATTAAAAACTGCGGCAATGTTCCCATGATTTGCCTCTTTCCAACCCATTCTCCTATTTTTTTTAGTATGTTCAATGAGTAATTTGTGGCTACAGCCACCAACTGTGAAGCATCCTAAAGGAGACAAACTCTCCCGCTTCCCCTGTGCAGAAAGAAGTCTCCATGAATCCTTGCTTGGAAGTTTCTTTTTGTGATGGAAAAACAAACATGGTAAGTTTTTCATTGTGCATACACAAAACCAAACGATACTTCACTAACGAGTCTGACAAATAAAAAAACCCTGATTTTTTTGTAGCAGAAAAAGCTGAGCTCAGAGGTTATGTTAGCTCTACCCTGATCTGTTTGGCACACAGTAAAAACCTTAAGCAGAAATTATGCAGTTTCATGGGGAAAAAAAACTAAAAATAGAAAGAGCTAAATCTCTTCCTTTTAAGCAATTATTTCATACAAAACTAAGAACTAGTCCTTGCCAAACATGTTCAGAGTCTTTGAGCTCAGCATACAAGGGTTTGAAATGCAATCATCATCGCTTGCCATTCTCGGTTTACTTTTTACTTCTTAAAAGACTCCTAATGTCAGCCTGCCTACAAAAAGATGATGAAGATCAAAAGCTCCTCACTACAACTGCTCATTTCCACCTTTCTAGAAAGAACAAACCATTTCAAAAGCAGCAGAATGATCTGCCTACCTAATTTTAAAAGCTTCAAATTTGATAAAGTGCCAAAAATCAATGTGCTAAATTTGTTAAGTTAAATCTAAGGTATGCCTAGATTATTTTAAGTGTGAGGCATGCCTGAAATAGTCTATATTTAACAGGATTAATATTTCTATATTATGTACCTTCTTCATAAAGTGTATATTTAGAAACTAAAAAGACCTGGATGTAGTTCCTAAAATAAATAATTGTTATTTTTTTAATTTTATATTTTGCTGGAACTCAGTAGAGCTAGGACCAATAAAAGATACAAGGCTAGTGTGAACTAAAATTCACTTCTGTTTTGGGGAAGAAAAAAAAACAACCACCACCAACCAAGAAAACCAAGCCAAAACCAAACAGGTCGTTCCTCTTTACAGAATCTTTATGCAAGAGAGGTGGAGAAGCAAACTATGTCTTCACTGTCTAGAATCCCCAAAACCTACTCCCGTCTTATCACCTTGCACTCCTTACTTCAAGACTGAGTCTCTCTTCCTACAATGTTTACAGCTCACTTGCTAAATCTTGAAATGTGCCACCTTAGTGAGTTTTCCCATGCTGTACCTTTACTATGATGCTTCTAAGAAACCCAAACCAGATCACCAGTATGTCAGAGAAATAACCTGCCGTGCTGACTACTACTATCACTGCTTCCATCTGCCAAGATCCACTTTTTCCCTCCTCTTATAATTAGGGTGCCAGCTCTGTCAGGCATGTCACACATTTTTGTTCTTATCTATGTAATACCAATCACAACATCTTTCCTGATTCTTGATTACACTTGCATTACTAGAATGCAAACAAGAAGAAATGGTGAATAACCACCAGCTCATCTAAGCATACTTCCCCTATGAAATATATCCCAGTGAGTCTACAGATAGTCTCTAGGTACTCTTTTGGATACGGGTAAAACTGTCCCAGTTGTATCAGTTACAGACAAGTAACTGTGAAATAGTATTATTAATTATTTCATCAGTGAGCATCTGATTTCAAGGAAGCTGGAGCAAATGCATTTACCTCAATCACTCAATTAATCTGAGGTATCCTAAATTCCAGCTGTCTCACCACTTGTAGTCAAACTTTCAACTTAAAATGATACCATTTTGTGTTGCTAATGCAAAAAAAAAACCACCCTGCATCACACTGAAAAGGCATAGCACGCACTGCATACAGTGAAAAATTAGCACTTCCATGTAACTTAACAGAACTGTCCAGCTATCAACAGCAGCCTAGCACCAAAGCAAGGGGCTGAGGAACAGGGCAGATAGGCAGATTAAGTCCAAAGGCCAAGATGCTCCATAGCACATCTGTGAAGGGTCTTTATGAGCTTCCAGGTAACTGTCAGAATACAGAAGAGGAGCCTTGTACGGGTCAGTAATGCCAGATCCTCTGCAGAACTGCTACATCTTTTGATAGAAGCTGCAAGTTGATATATTTTGGACGTCTGTTCTGAGCGTTACCTGTGGCATTTTGGCTTGCTCGCCGCCAGATCAAATGTCACCCAACCAGAGCAAGAAGCGCATCCATCATGGTTAGCAACTGGGCAGTGTGACCCATCAGCAGGCCAGGAGGCTCAGCGCTCTGACAGCCACCGAAACCTTTGCGGCAAACAAGCCCCCGCTGCCTGCTAGAGCAGTAAAAGGACCAGAACTGCTGACTGGTAGTGGCAGCAACACTTCTTCCCCTAGAAAATGTCATCTGAAATTCTGAAAGTGTCATCTCCAAGATTTCCTAGCCCAAAGGTACATCACACATCCTACACCGTCACTAGAGCTCGAACGCCAATCCTGACATTATATTACAGTCCTAAAAGGGTGAGTCACTGATGTACTTTTTGCGCAAGGAGTGAGATGGAGCCTTCGGACCACTGGCTGCAACTTTCCAAGTGACAGTAAAAATCCCACAGGATTTCTCACTTTTATTAATCCTTTTTATCCAGCCACCCATGCTAAACATGGTCTGTCAACATTCATGTTTGCATCCTGCACAATCCCCCTCAGATTTCCTACTGAAACCCACTTGCCAAAGTAAAATTACTTCTAAGGATGAACAGAAACCAGATGTGTCCAAAAACAAGAATGACAAGACCCTGTAACTGTGTTTATGACTAAAGTAAATCAAAGGACTGAGTAGGTAAAAAGAGTAGTATTTTGATGACACATTTCTTCTAGTATCTTATAGCAAAGGTCCTAGGGAAAATTTCAGGGATACCTGTCAATATTCAACCTCATAAAGCAAACTGCAACTTTTGCTTATGTTCTCCATCCCACTTTAAATGTATTTTAAAAAAAATATGAACACACCAAGATGAAAAAACATCTGGGTAGATGCATTCACGGTCTAACATGGATTTTCCTACAAATTCACGCTTTAAAAAGCAAAACACAACAGTACCATAAAAAGAGCCATGGCTTATAACTAATGATGTTGGCCCACAAGTGAAAACTTTGTATGTGAAAAGGCAGTCAGAGGACACATCTGACAGAATATGCGCTCACGTGATATGAACACCAATATAACAGTGCCATCACCACAGAAAATCTGAGGGCCTAACAACTGGAACAGCCTGAGAATAACCAGTGAACTCACAGTATCTTGGCAGGATAACCACGTGGGCAAAAACTGGGAAAGAAGTGGTCCAAGATGTCATAAGAGAACATGAAGGACAATATGAGCAAAGGCTGAACTTCAGAGAAATGCTATTTCTGTGAAGTCTAAAAAAAAGAAAGAAAAAAAAGGAACCGTGGTTGCAGCATAGTGTGTGAGATAGCAGGCTGAAGCCCACACAAGCTAATACGTTAAGCTGAGACTCATGGTGTACCCCTGCCTGAAGGGCTGCGTTGGAGCAGACAAAGGAAGACAACGGCTGTGCATAACTTCCCATCTGCTCTGGAAGGGTGTTGTGGGAGTCAGCTAATTGATGGGGGTAAAACAGATAAAACCGTAAATGACTACTGAAAACTAGTTTGAGCTCATTGAAAGTCAAAGTCTTGCCGCCAAGAGCAAAAAATTTCATTCCATTTTCTTCCTCCACACAAACTGCCCCAGTTTGTTTTGATGACACATCTAAAGTAGAACAACTTGTCCTTGATCTACGATTGATGCTCACAGCAGGACCCGTGAGACGCTAGTTGCGCTTCTGTGAATCTCACAGGAGCAAAACTACAGAGCGCCAGTTCTTCAATATTTCATGAAGAAATCTGACAAAATATTTACAACAGTAGTAAACGGCAGAGCACTTTCACAAAGACATATTCCACTATCAATCGGCACGTGTTCATGCCACTGTTATGCTACCATTTAAAAAGCTGGAAGATGAGAGCGAAAAGAATCCTTTAAAGATGACTCTGCTTTATATGCCTGCATGAGAGGGTTATTTAATAGAATTGGGAAATACTTGTAGCTAAAGATGACATGCAACAAGAATACGGTGCTGCTCCTGGAGTTACTGCCATCTGCTTCTACGTTCTTGACATCTTACTTTATTCTTCTGTATCTGCATTTAATATGCCGTCGTGCACATCCTGTTTAACCGCGTGAGTAGCAACATACCTACAGCAAGAGCAGGATGAAGTCCTAAAATAGAGGACATCAACAGCAAAAGACCGAATGAAGTTCTAAAACCACCAGGCACGTACCGGTCTGCATTCGCTGAAAACTGAACTTCAGGTAGCGGAGCGCCAGGGCCGCCTGCTAAAGCACTTGGCGTGGGGAGCCGGCAGCCTGCGCTCCAGCAGCCGCGCAGCAGTGGCAGCAGGCCGGCCGCGGCATCACCAGGCCGGCATATGCCACGCTGTCGGAGCGGGGCAGAAATAATCGCGCCAGCCTCGTGACACAGAGCCATGAGGCCATTCTGTCACCGCATCCGCTTGCCTGATGCGAAGCGAACGGAGCTTATGTTTAAACCCGACCAAAGGCGATGCTACCGACTCTCTCTTAATTTAACAGACCGAGAAACTTACTGCAGGTCACGGAGACGGCCCGGTGCTGCTGTCTTCGTGCCACGGTGGGGTTAACCTGCTTCAGACCGGCAGCGGACGGTCGGCACCGGCAGCCGCTCCCCGGCTACCCGAAACGCGCCCACGCCAGCCGTGCTGGGCCACCGGCTCCGGAGAGCGGGGGAGCGGCGCCGGGCAGGGCAG
>VZTV01066144.1:34272-46286 GCA_013400875.1 Anhinga rufa
CGGCGCCCGCCGCGCCGGGCCGGGCCGGGCAGGGCAGCGTGGAGGGCGGGGGGCGCCGGTCCGAGGGCAGAATGCGGCTCCTGGGCGGGTTGGTGGGGGAGCGCTGCCCCGGGCTGCCCGGCCGGGCCTGCCGGGGGGCGAGGGGCAGCCTGGCCGTGGGGCACCGGGGAACTCCAGGCAAAGAAGGGAAGGGGATGCGAAGGAAGGGAGACGCGGTGGGGGTTGCCTTCGCATCTGGATTTGGCAGGGTCTTGCTGAAAGACCCACTGGATTTGTGCATGCAGGAGACTATAGGAAAGATGGGGACTATCTCTTTAGCAAGGCCTGTTGTGACAGGACAAGGGGTAATGGTTTTAAACTAAAGGAGGGTAGGTTTAGACTGGATATAAGGAAGAAATTTTTTACAATGAGGGTGGTGAGACACTGGCACAGGTGGCCAGAGAGGTGGTAGATGCCCCATCCCTGGAAACATTCAAGGTCATGTTGGACAGGGCTCTGAGCAACCTGATCTAGTTGCAGATGTCCCTGCTCACTGCAGGGGGGTTGGATTAGATGGCCTCTAAAGGTCCCTTCCAACCCAAACCATTCTATGATTCTATGCAGGGAGCAAGCTAACGGGTTGTCTGTGGGCGAGGTGTGGGTAGTCGTACCCAGAGGTTACACAGAAGGGGCTGGGCCCTGCGTAGATTTTCAGGGTAGCCACCGTGGGAGCGACAGGAGGGAGACCACAATGAAAGGTGCACATCCCAGCTGAGGGACAGGCAGCGTAGAGGGCATCCAGCATGTGAGGGAGGAGCTAGGAGAAACTGGTATTGAGATTAAACTGGGCATGTGGCTGGACAGCAAGGGGGGATTTAATCGGACAGAAGGCAAATCTGAATTAAAGACTGAGAGATAGTAGTTTTATTGGAATAAGATTATCCAGTGATAAGGCATAGAGAAAACGGGCAAAGGGTGAAGTTGCCGTGGCACCCCTCAAAAACCAAGGGGGAAGCAAACAAAGGAGGTGGAAAAGATGAGGTGAGAACACGTTCCCCAAAGGAAATGGTTTGAATTCTGTGCACAGTGAGGACAGCAGGCTTTATGCATAGGTTCCCATTGTGTTGCGAAAAATGGGATATAAATTTGAGTTGCATGTTAGGAAAACAGATTTGTCACAGAAATCAGCCAGGTCCCCAGCTTTCCTCCAGAAGCACTCAACAACGCAGAAACTGAGCAGAAGAAAGCCAATGTTGAGATTGAATTGTGTCTGGGGTTTGGTAATGAGAGAAAATGAAGGGTCAAGGGCAAAGAAGAAAGAAACATGAAGAGCACCAGCAATCAGAGGCATGAAAGAAAGAAAAGAGAAAGCAGAGGGGGAAGGCCAAAAGCAAATAGTATAGCATGGTGAAGAATACTATGGGAAGGCTGAAAAGTTTGTGGGGCGAAAAACCCCAGATGATAGTCAGAAAAAGAAGATGCAGTAACAAAAAAATCAGAAAGGCAGTAGGACTTGATGAAAGCCTAGATCCGTGAACCATTTCTTCAATCAACAAAGGCTTCAGTCAAATGAGAAGATGAGGTAAATTATACTTCAAAAGAGAATTTCTAGAAGTGGTGTATTCTACCTGTACCTTGTTGAAAATGGAAAGCGCATAAAACTTCAACTCATATATAGATATACTGCTTCAAAGAGACAATTTGCAAATGCCTGTCAAGGAGGCCATATGGAGCGGCTGGCAGAAGGGCAGCTAGTGAACCAGTTATATGTGCCAGGTTCAATTTGTCACACTTTATAGTACCGAGAAATATTTTGTTCTCGTTTTGAGAAGGAAAAGTCTCATTAGTAAAGATTCAACAACATACTCCTCAAAAATGTATCTTTTACAAAAAGATCCAGCATGCCTGCCTTTAAAGACTGGGACCACTGGTATGTAATATAGCTACAAAGGTATGTAGTAAATAGGGAGTACTGATTTAAAACGTGTTGAACAGAGGGACCCTCATTTTTCCACTTAAAACATGCCTTGGCCATCAGTCCTTGGGGCTGGAAGACTGACAGCTTTCAAAACCAAAGCGTATTGAAACTAGGGATGAGGTTATTACCGTTGGATCACAGCTCCTGGGGCTGTAAGGGGACAGTGGCAAGGGTAAGAGCAGTGCAGGCCAGTGCTAAAATCACCTTTCCTCCTCAGGTGCAACACTGAGGTTTGGGGGTTTTTTTATTACTTTGAGTGGATCTGGCACATAATTCCTCAACCCTGTTCAGTCTCCCAGCTTTCAGTACTTTAAGGCTTCTCAACAGCTTGGCTCAGTTGTGGAGATTACCGGGCCCAGGGAAAGCGGCAGTTGCTGGACGCACGGAAAGGGAGGGCAGCGGCCGCCTAACCCAGCCGGCGGCCCGGTGCCGGCAGGTGCCCGCCTAGGGCGTGTCCGCCCCGGCCCCTCGGCAGTGTACGGCTCTGGCGAAACCCAGGCCTCCCCCGAACCAGGGGGATGCCCTCGCTGGCCACACGCAGTGCCGAGATGTGAACTCATCGGATGCGAGTGTGCAAATATTTTATCGGCGTCGAGTTATAAATGGTTGGAAATCAGAGAGATTCACAAGGAAAAAAAAAAAAACCAACAAAGAAACCAAACCAAACCACCTGGTTATTTTTAACCCAGCCTAGCAACCCCGGCGGTGCTCCCTGAGCCGTCCGAGCTCTGAGGGGAAGGCGGCGCCGCCCGGGGAGGCGGGCGGGGAGGGCCCGGCTCAGCCCAGCCCAGCCCAGCNTGTGTTGAGCGCTCTGAGGGGAGATGGCCTCCCCCGAGAGGCCGGGGGCCTGCGCTGGGCTGACGGGCTGCGCCGCTCTCTGCCTCCCCCCTGCCAGGTCCCGGCGCGGCGGGGGCCGCCGGCCGCCGCCTCTGCGCCGGCGGGGCGCCGAGCCTTTCCTACCAAGAGCTCAAAGACTTGAAGAAGACCAACGTCCTCCACATAGACGTGCGGGAGAGGTGGGAGATCGACAGGTTTGGAAAAATCCCAGCCTCCATCAACATACCGCGTAAGTTATTAACACGGCTACGCAGAGACTTTGGGTGGTTCCCCTCTGCTTGATGGTCAAGTCTGGACAAGTGGCGGTGACTGAGCAAAGAGGAGCTGTGCTAGACAGCTGCTACTATGCTGTGAGGCTAAACTTTTCTTCCAGAAAAATTAGCAGGCCTCTGGTGTAAGCCTGTCTGTGGATGGAGAATAAATGGGACCTTTTTCTTCTATATTTCCCAGTGGGTGAATTAGTGGAAGCTCTACAAATGGACCCAACAGAGTTCAAGAACCAGTACAATCAAAATATGCCATCCAAGTCAGACCCTGTGGTCTTCTCCTGCTTGGCAGGAACGAGAAGTAAACAAGCACTCGGTTTTGCCACGTCCTTGGGTTTCAGCAGGTATGACGTGTGTGTGTAAGGACGGGATTACTGTGGCCTCCCCCACGAAGCAGAACTTGTACTCAGCTTCTTGTGGGCAAGGGTAAAAATGTAAACGTGGAATATGAACAAAAAGACTGGTATTTGAGTTAGACACCTCCTCTTGTCTCTAAAGAACCTTGAAAGACACTGTTGGGTGTTCCAGCAAAGTAAGGTGTGAAAGAAACCCTCAGCGGCTCTGTGCATGTGCTGCAGGTAATGCCATCTGCTACAAGACCATGTTGGTTCTGAAGGGTCCTGCCTCAGGGCTCCCTCACCAAGACATTGCTTCCTGATACAGCTTTATAAGCACTATTGAGAAGCAGGATGATTGGAAGGGTGGAGAACTGCTCGCCTTGGTAGAAGTACAATCTTAGGTTAAATAGTTTTATGAAACCACACCCTTTGTTAAATTGCAGTTCTACTTGTACAGTTCACTGTTGACAAGGTACGCCCTTCACTTCTTCACTTTCAGTAAAGTATTGGATTATTTGCCAAGAGTAAAGCAGTGAAGGCAATAGCTAAAAAGACAACGAGATTGATAAGAGTGAAAGCAAAAGCAGCATTTGGTTGGCAGAATTGTTACACCCATACCAGAAGGTGCCTTGCTTGCTTGAAGACTGCAGATAGTTTTAAAAATTGGGTGTTTGCTCATGTTTTCGCTGAACTGCAATTCACAAACTGGAATATGCCTGCTAATTCTAGTCAAAAGTATGGAAGCATGTTCTTGGTTTATAAATACATTGTTTTAATTAGCACAAAATATCCTCCATTACCATTTCCTGCTGCCTAATTGAAGGAGCTGTTATTGTTTTGCATGGTGGGTTTTTGTTTTCCAGAGTTTAGTTTTGTGCAGGTTTATGTGAGATCTAGAGAGCATGTAGGTTTGCAGGGAAGTAAAGATCAGTGTGCTGCATTTATCTGATGACATCTGAAGTAACAGACATAGTAATATGTAAATCTCCCACTGCAGTGAGTCTGTTCTCTCTCATTAAAAAAAAAAAAAGTGGCAAACTGTTTAATTGATCCGGCTGCTGCTATTTGCTTGATGTTTGATCTCTAGCACTGTGTCATTTAGAAGAAAAGAGTTACAGAACACACTGCATGGAAGCAGGCACAGTATTAGAATACCAGGAATGTCAATCTGGCTCATTGAAGCTAGGTGCAAATGTATTTGATTGCAGAGAATTTCCGTATTGGTTTTTTTCTCTGCTTTTTTTTGGTTTGGTTTGGGTGGGTTTGGTGTTTGTTGGTTTTTTTTTCTGTGTCCTCTTAGATACCTTTTTCAAGAAAACACCTTCTTAACATTGTATATCTGCATATTTTCAGAGTTCAACAATATTCTGGTGGCTTTGAGGACTGGGTAAAACATGAACCTCCAGAGAAAAAATGAAGATGACTACCCCAACACTTGCCCCATCAAAGCTTCAGGATGGTTCGTAGGTTTTAGCATTCAAACTACGTGCATTCCACTCCCAGAATACAGCACACTCCTGTTTTCTTGTGTAAATGGACATTCACCTTCAAATAGTTGTGCATATCAACTGCCTGGTTTAAATCGTATCTAAAGATTATGACATGAACAGAGGACATTAAATTTATTCAGCCTTTACTTTGGGCTATGTTTTTTGGTGAAAGTATGTGAAGAGGACCTAAGTGCTTATTATGTTTACTAAGATTTTTGTGATGTACTTTATCACTGTTTAAACTAATGATGATAGGACAAATAAAATTATCCTTTCCCAAATAACTATGTTGGGTAGTTTGTTTAGAATAGGTGAACTGCAGATATTCTAATGGAATTGGGGTAACTGCCCTAAGCACAGATTTATTATACTTCCTGTGTAGCTGGAGTTTTAAAACCGTTGCTGTCTTATCGGAGAGTACAATTTTTTAGGTTTGTACTATGTGATTGTAAGGCCAAAACTTCACTGCTGGTCAGAAAATACAAAGTGAAACTGACCCGATGCTACAATACTCACTGTTCAAAATATTGTGTGATTCCTTATTCTAAAAGTATATCCATTTTTATACGCAGATCTGCTTCTGAGCACAAAATGCTATAGCGCTCAGTCAACAACTTTTCTTCCCTCAGCAGCTCAGTATCAAGTGAGAACTTGCCTATATTTCAAGTTGTTATTACAGAGATGTCATCATTTTAGGCTGGAAAATTTGAGGTGTCCAAGGAACTGCCTTCCTTTGTTTATGTATGTTAATTTGCATGTCTTAGACTCTAAAAAAACAAACTGACCCATCCCGTCCCCACCTATAAATTTTCAGAGTCATAATTTTAAGGATTATTTTGTTTGTGTTTTAATGCTGTTAGCAGTTCAGGGGAACTAGCAAAAGTGAATTGCTTTGGCCTCTAGAAATTTTAAGTCCTAGCACAGAAGTTCAGGACTCTGCAGGATGTCTGGAAAAAGGAATTAGAATTTCTGGTTCTGCTGTATCGGTATTGCAGGTAATACACACTCACCCTACAGCTCTTACGTGCTGTCAGTGCAGTCTGCATGGTAAGAGGACCTAAAAATGTACGCTCTCGAGTTTAGAGAGCAGAGAAGGAAAAAGTAACTAATATTACTAGGTTCTTATTTCTAATAATTCCCTGCATCATCTCCCTGCATCATCTCCCTGCATCATCTCCCTGCATCATCTCCCTGCATCATCTCCCTGCATCATCTCCCTGCATCATCTCCCTGCATCATCTCCCTGCANAGAGTTCAGCGGTGAGCTACGAAGGTGATCAGAGGACTGGAGCATCTGCCTTATGAGAAAGGCTGAGAGACCTGGGTTTGTTCAGCCTGGAGAAGAGAAGACTGAGTGGGGATCTTATCAATGCTTATAAATATCTGAAGGTGGGGTATTGAGAGGATGGGACCACACTGTTTTCAGTAGTGCCCGATGACAGGACAAGGGGCAACAGGCACAAGTTGGAACACAGAAAGTTCCACCTGAATATAAGGAAAAAACTTGTTTCCTGTGAGGGTGACCGAGCAGTGGCACAGGCTGCCCAGAGAGGCTGTGGAGTCTCCTTCCCTGGAGACATTAAAACCCACCTGGATGCGGCCCTGTGCCCCCTGCTCTAGGTGTGCCTGCTCAAGCCCGGGGGTTGGCTGAGATGATCTCCAGAGGTCCCTTCCAACCCCTACCATTCTGTGATTTGTTTCTAGAGGAAAACTCCCGTAGCTGGCACAGCCAGCTGTGCTGCCCTGACCGTGTATCTTACGGGGGTTTCTGTTCTCTCACCTTTCCTGATAATTGGAGACCCTGTAGTGTATCTGTCATAACAGTGAGTATGAGTGCAATTTTATTCAAAGTATCATTGACTTTTTAGTGGTCTTATTGCTATACTTTATTTCTAAAATAGTGGTTTAGTTTAACTGATGAATTAATGGGAATAAGATGATATTAAAATGCCAGGATGAGTATGGGTGTTAACTGGGTGGTCAATTGCTCTCCAGTTCTCACTGTCTTACTCTTGAAAGGTCTTTTTCAGACTGGATCAGGAGGAGTAACAGATGCCAGGAGTTTTGTTGGATTTAGCCAAATCCTATGATCTATTAATTTTGCCTGTTTAAGATGACCTAGACTGCCACTTTCACAAAGCTGTGGGCATATAGTCAAAGGGGCAACTGAAGCCCACTGTTGGCTGCGTTGTGCCAGGCAGGCCTCACCAGGACTAACAGTGCCTTTGATCTACATCATTAAGGTTAGAGTGTATAGAAAATTTGAGACACAGTGAAAATATTTAGCTAAATGTGTAATTACTCATGTCTAGCTGTATTGACCAAGCCACCAAACTTCAGCATACAGATGAACAAAGTAAGGAGATCTAATCAACTAACCTTAGTCATGATTTAGTCGTAAGTGGCCAATGCTTCCTTTTGTAGCTACGTTATTGTTGGGAACACCTAAAACTACATAGCCACAAAAAATTAACAACAAACAGTTAAATTGGGTCACACCAAGATCTGTCTAGCCCATTATTTTCAGTTTGGCAGCAAGCGGTAATAAACAGCTGAGGAAGCATACAAAACGTACAAGTATGTAGTGATACAATCCCAAGACTACTCTCATTTACAACTCAAGAGTGCTTTGGTACTTCCTTCAGGCTTTGCTTGTCTTGGTATAGTTGGGTATTTGTAAATTTTCAGCACAAACTCCCAGCAGTCACAGCAGGCTGCGTTGGGTTTAGCACCACATTGTGAGAGGAAGCCTCTCCCTTTGCTGCTTCTCAACTTGCCATGTAGTGTTTTCATTGGACGCTCCTGCTGCTTCTGTCAGAAGTGATGAACAGTTGTCACCTCATCAGTCTTCACACCGCTCATGATTTTTTCTAGACCTCTATCTTTTCTGAGCTGAAGAGTTGTGGATTTTTTTTTTCTTTCCTATTAAAGCCACCATATACCTCTTTTATTTTCATTAGGTTTTATTAGTCTTGGTAGTTTTTTTGCAAGGTATTTCTCAAACTATTTGTAGCTTGTCAAAGTTGACGATCCTTTTTGTGTCTTCCTCGGTATCTTCCTTATGTGGATATAACTTGCTTTTCAAATGATGTTTTTTGAGTTAACTAGCTTGTCTGATCCAGTTCAGTTTGCTTCCCTTTTAGGTTTTTTCCTTAAGCCTTTCTGGCATAGAGGGCCTGTGTTTGCTTTGACACTCCACTGTCACCTGTAACCATATCATCTGTAAGGACTTTCAGCCATCTCCCTTTTAATGAGATACGTAATTTTTATGCATTTCTCCCCTTTGAAATGAAGCACAGTAGAGGTGGTTTTTTCTGTCTGGTTGGTAGCAAAGCTGTTGAATTCGCATTATGTTCCAGTTCCTGTTGTTCCAATTTACATCTTTCTTTTTATAACTTATTACTGAATCCTGTTCCTCTGATTGCACTTCATTGCCTTTCACTGCTTACACTGGAATCAGAGCTGGTAAAACTATCCTCACCTCCCCAGTAGAGAAATTAGTTAAGATACTTCTATTTACCATCAAGAAGTGCCTGATACTTTTTACCTCTGATGTTTAGGTCACATAGGTAATTTAGGTGTGAAGTAAAGTCTGCAAAGGTTCTTGAACAGCAAGAAAACTTTTATTCACTCCAGCCAGAATTCTTCAATAATAGTGCAAAATCCCTAATTTCAAAACACTTAAGCTTTCTTAGCAGATTATATGGTATATGTGAGAAAACTGATTTTTACCCTAAAGAACAGTTCCTGTTTAAGAACTCCACACAGTGGTCAAGTTGCATTGATTTATTTCTACTCCCCAAGTCCACGTTACAAATAGCACATTTTAGACTTCAAGAAACAAAGGCAAATAGCCAAATTCCACTTCATCAATCAAGTGTCTATAAAAGGTATGGATCAAATGACAACAAAAGTAGCAAAGACCAAAACGTATATATTTTCTATCTTGCCAAAGTGGTTTGGGCTTGTTTACCTAATGTTTTACAAAAATAACCTGAACAGAAATAAATGCTAGCAGCCAAATAGGCTACATACAAACATACTTCAGTTATATTTCACTGAATGACCAGCCAATTACAAAGACAGGTATTTGCCAAAACGGGGTATTTTTAAGGGTCTGGTTTTTTTGAACCAAGACACATCACAGAGCAAGGGTTTCCAAGAATTCCCCTCCAATATTTCAGACCAATGTGTTGCTTCAAGGGAAAAGAAAAAAAAGGGAGGACAATATTACTGCACTTTCTTATCATTTAATTTTTATGCTTGGGGAAGTCAGCATTATCATTCAAAAATGAAGTTGTACAGAGCTTCATTAGAAACAAAGTTATCTAAAAACCTAGAAATTCAATTTAGGCCAATTCCTGACTTCAGTGGGATATCTGCCTGAGTAAGGAACACAGGATATGGCCTTCTCTTTGAAGAAATCTCATTTTCTCCAGCACATAGTTAACCAAGGAATCCCTTTTCAGTTATTCTAAAGAGTTGCTCCTAACATCACGATTAAAATTAGCCAGTATGAAGCTCACCGAAAGCTTGATCCTCTTAAATAAACTCCCTAACGAACCACACAAATTCACACTAACAGTGAAGGCAGACTAACAGTGTATATCTTTTGTACAAAAAAAAACCACCATAAAAATAGCAATCATATCCAGATTTTTACTTGATTGTGAAATAATCTGATTGTACTGAACAGTACATTTACTTGAAAAAAAAAGTTGGGTTTTTTTAATTCCTAACACTTGAAATGTTTAAGAAAACTGCAGAATCACTATACATATTGCACTTCTCTGGTAAGCTGGGCTACTATGCTTCATGGCAAAAACATCCAAGTATATCTACTGAGTAAAACAGCTTTTTTCTAATCCTAAAAAGGAACTGAATTTCCTTCCTGCAGCTTTCATTAAAACTGTAACAATATTCTTTGCAGGCTCTTCTAGGCTTTGTTTCTGAAGGATTGCCATGTTACTTGTTACAAAATCCATATTTATTTTTTTTAAAAATGAACAAAACTCAAGGTAATGAACAGATTTAACATACAGTGCACCATCTTCCTTCAGTCACAAACAAAATGAAGACAACACAAGCCATTAATACAGTTACGCTTAGGCTTCAGATTACTGTCGCTTTAAAAATAGTTCACTTCAATGGCAAGTTACAATTTTCTCAAAGCAAACAAAACCAATAACAAACTATTTGTTTTGAGTGGATAGTGTTCACCTTTTGCGGCTTGGTTTAACATTTGATTCCTTACACTGAAAAATCTTAGTACATTTGCTCCAGCGTCAGAGAAAATGATGCAGTTTTAGAGAAAAAGCTTTCAAAATGCTTGACACAAACAAGCTATTCTTCGAGTTCTTTGTCAAAGATGTTACTAAAACCTTCTGTCCATTTCATGAACACAGGAAAGATCCCAGGATGTCTTGAGTCAAAGTGGTCCATAAAGAAATTCTTTGGAATGTCTTAAGATTGGCTATAACTAGAGTTCTGGCTACCATTTGGACCCTGTTCTCCTTCACTGCTTGGAAGAAAAAAATAAAAAAAACACACACAAAAAAATCATGTGTCTTCAAAACGAAGTATCATATTACATTTTTGTCTTTTTAAATTAAAATATATGGTATTGTGAAAGCAGTAAAAACCTTTTGAAGGAAAATACATATGCACCACCAAGTTAAGATTTCTGCTCATTTTCATAAAAAAATTCAAAGGTTATTCTCAGCATGCATAAATAACTTCAGTGTATTTATTTGAATAATAATTTCAATATATCCCCATGCAGCTGCCTGCTAAATCTACTTCTGAAGTCAACATTTCAAAGTTCACATTACATAAGCACGGGCACAGGAATTTCCATGTGCAGATTCCCAACAGTGATATTTAATCACAGTAATCAAACACGACATCAGGCAGGCCCAGTTCCAACGAATGTGGCCCAGCCACAGAGCCTCCCACCACGGTTCCTTACACTTGCTAAGCTGTACTGATCACGTTCTAATCACGTTAAAGCCCTCCGTAGAACAACAAATGTTCTGCTTCTCACTCGCTCTTGAACAGTCAGACCGGCTGTTGTGATAGAAAGGTCTGCACTGTAAAAACATCTGCTATACCTCAAATTAAACATTTACTTGTTCTGAAGACAGTAGTCCTGTTTTTACATATGACAGGTGTATTAAGGAAGTACAGTACCTGTTTGGAGGTGGTTTTGGTTTAGGCATTTTACTAAGGATAGTAGCCATCTCTTTCCTCTCATCAAAGTTCTTCCACTGCTCGTACAGCTTCAGAATAACCCTGATTATTTCTAAAATCTGATTAGAAAGAAAAGAGATCCTAAGGTCAGACACAATAGTGATTTCATCTTTGCCATAGTCAGTTTGAGTGTGTAATTAATTAAACATGCCCTGAACTGAAATTAGGCAGCACAATTTTCATATTATAAACCAAGCTGTATCACATTTAATCTGGTCTGGCAATCAACCACTTCTATAATTAGTTTTTTGATTTAATTGTGAATGGAAGCTTGAACAGAATACTTTCCCTCCCATTCAACTGTATATACCACTTCTCCTCCCCTGCAAGCTAAATAGCTTTTTATTCATTTATCTGCAAGTACTGCCATAGCTTGTAACTATGCTACTGGGAAAATACGGACACCCGGCACCACGATTGCCGCTAAATGACCATGGATTACCAATACAGTACCTGATTATTATCGATGTTCTATGCACTTCAGAGGCACAGTGTAGGAACAAAAAAAGCCCCAAACTACAAAACATTGGTCTGAATTCTTTCCTTCCAAGAAATAAAGAGCCAAGGAGTGTCTAAATACTTATTATATTCTTATATATTCTTATTGTATTCTTAAACACATAGCATAAGAATTCTTGAACTTTCATATTCCACATCTGGAAGCGTAAGCATTCTCTACCAGTTTGGACATTTTCTATCTACTGCACCTCAACTACCTTAATTTCCTATTAAATTTCTAGTTCAATATTCTACATAAAAGGTAGATAATGTTTGTTTCATAATTGTTTAATCATTCTCTAAATTAATAAGGTAGACTTCTTTCTTCTTTTTAATACATGGACTTTGATTAAGTGCTAGAACGATACAGATCCTTGAA
>VZTV01066146.1:0-10771 GCA_013400875.1 Anhinga rufa
ATGCCACTTGAGGCCATTTCCTCATTCTATTGCTCGCTACTTGGGAAAAGAGAATGACAGCCACCTGGCTATAACCTTCTTTCAGGTGGTTGTAGGGAGTGATAAGGTCTCCCCTCAGCCTCCTTTTTTCCAGACTAAACAAACACAGTTCCCTCAGCTGCTCCTCATAAGACTTGTTCTCTAGATCCTTCACCAGCTTCTTTGTTCTTTTTTGGACACTATATAGCACCTCAGTGTTTACCTAGGTATACGCACATTACCACAAAAGCCTGGTAACATCCTCCTGAATCTGCAGTTACACCACACTGGTGTTGACATTTAAAACCTTGACAGGAGATGATTGGATAGGAGAGGGACTCTTTCTGTCTCTATTTCTTTCCTACACTCTCAGCAAGCAGCATGATAGATGAAGAATAAATGCTACTGGAGGGTCATGAAACCCTCATAAAAATTAATCTGTAGGAAATATTTAGCCTAAAAATTGGAAGAGGGAGACAGGTGTCTTTCAAAAAAGACAAGCTTGTCTACTTTGTTGAGAGTCCTTGTCAACTCTCTCTTTACAAAGCAAATTGCTGGAAGATGAATTGGTAGTTTCAGCTCCTTCTACAGTGAGCCATTAGAGAGGCACTGGTATGTTAAAAGTGAACATCTTTAGTGTTTACAGACTGTAACAAATGGAACTAGCATTGTATCTCTGCTTCTTAAAGAAGAGGAGAAATGGCAAGCTATTTCTTTATATTATGGAACAATTCACTTCACTGCAATTTTGCTGATCTGCACAGGAGGGAGACACAATTTACCTCTCAAGGCAGTCACCAAAGCTTCCCTTGTTTTTTACATCCCTGGGAGATACCAATGGGCTACTTGCAAACATACATTTAGGGATTCTGTGGGGGACAAAAAAACCCTGCAGGGCTGCCCATGAAACATGTAGAAAGCATTTATATATATAAAAAAATAAAATTAAAGAGACCATTTCTCTTGGAGGTGGTTTATGAGTTCTTTTAGGGAACATACAATAACCGAGTATCAGAGTTTTAGACTTTTCCACAAAAGCTTATCCATTTTCCTCTTTGAACCCTTTTGAGAGCATTTGTTGAGAAATGTAATAAAGATTTGAAGGATGTGAGATAGGCTGCCCAACTGAGTTAACTACTGGCTGAAGTAAGGTCTGATTCTGCCACTGGTTCTAGGAACAGGGATTTCAGAGGGGATTTGATGTTGTTCATTTGTAGTATTTCACAGTGACGTTAGGACTTCTGTCCTGGAATTCTTTTCTGTTTGTTATGTTGTATATGAAATTAAAGAAAAAGTAGACTAATTAAATGGTCCATTCAGTAACTTCAGGCCCAAAATGCCATAAAAAATTCATAGTATTTAATATGGCAACAGCTACGCATTAAAAACTGTAGGACAGTAAGACTTTTTGAAAATCTGTCTCTAAGTCAGGTAAATACAGAGAACATGAATTTTCTTTATTTAGCTTAAAAGAAAGAAGAGAGATATTAGTGTGTGTTTATTGACTGCAAAAAAGGACAGTCAAAAAGGACAGTTAAGTTTTATAGGGAAAATTAACAGTTCAAAGATGATTTGCAGTCTTGGAATCTTTTCACAGACTGTTTTAATTTGTAGAGTTCCTTAAATATGGCTCATTTTGTTTTGATGGGAAAGACCTACTTATTCCTGTTTTTTTAACTGCCTTTCATTTGTTAGACTGTCTTTCTCCAGAAAAAGGCAAGAGACTGAAAAGCGGAGATAAAATGAGCTATTCTAATTTATTTTAAGAAAAAATGTTCAGAAGCTGCAAAAGATGGCTGGCAAAATGATTTAATTTTGACTGTTGTTGCAAATCAATGGCATTCAAAGGAACATTAGTTCTTTTGCAAAAAAGTAATTGAAAGAAATATCATTGGTACAGGGTTCTTTTGGATCAAAATTCCCAAACAAATAAACAGCACAAATTTCCACCTGCTCTACTAAATTATTTTTCAACTTTATTTAAGGGTCAGTGGCTTGTCATAGCTTCAGAGTAAGATGAATACAGTTTTATCCATCACCTTGGTTTCTTGTATGACCCAAATGATCAGTTTACGTGATTCCCTGGTGACCACCACACCGAACTGGAAAAGATTAAGTTTCATAATTAAGAACCTCAGCCAAAAGCAGACTTCTTACTGGCTATGCCAGGCTTTGATATGACTCTCTGTGCGGAAGTGGAGCATCATTCCTAACAGTTGTTAAGCTTCCAGTCAAGCGCTTGAACACTCGGAAAGAACACAGATTAGCAAATAAAAGTAATTAAAGTAAAATAGGTCTCTCAACCCTGCAAAGATCCAGAAGTGCTGCCAGTGAGGATATGAAGGGAACATTCACTAAGTCAGTGAAAGCTTGGGAAAAGCCATGAAGCAACAGTATTGTAATGCATGGACATGACTGGGTGAGTTGTAAGATTAAAGGATGCCACATGCCTGAACTAGTCTTTCCAGGGTATCTGCTGATTCTTTTCATGAGGGGTCATCACCTTTGGTTGTTTGCTTTTTGTGGTGCAGAAAGCCTGAGGTGGTTCAAAATAAACAGATAATTAGGTCAGTAGGGGAATCTGTAGCTGCAGAGGCTGTGCCTGTGTGAAGGGGACAGGCAAGGTTTTACATGGGAACATTTTCTGTTATCTGCTACAGCAAGGAACTAGAGTGCTTTTGCTTTGTAAACAAGAAGCCCTTAGATCCCAAAGAGAAACCGTAATTTTCTGCTCTGCCTGACTAGGGGTTAGTGTACAAGCATGGCTCTCTCCTCTCTCAAAAATACAGCCATCTTTAAGTACAGCTGTCTTTGTCACTTAACTGCGTTCTTTGTCTCTCACTAAAAAAAATGAAGGAACCCACACCCTTTAATAGCTAGCCAGATCATTTTGGTCTGGGGTAAATGTATTAAAAAATCCAGGAAAAAGAACAGCAATGCTAAAGATAATAACCATGATTAGAACAAAATAATTATTCTAATGCTTACAGAAAGCATAATCTCCAACAGTATTCCTGATGTGCAGCAAAATTTCTGGGCAGAGCAGAGGGACAGTTTCAGTTGCAGGAGCAGCCAGTGAACCAGTTGGATGCAGACACTGGGGCAGGTGACAGATGGCATTGCTTCTTCTTGCTGTCCTCAAGGGCTGGATTTAGCTTGCCTGAGGTAGATGTCTGGGGTGGGTCAGTGACAGATGCCTCAGAAAATCCATCCATTCCAAGTCAATCCTACAACAGGAGGCTACAACAGTACCCCTGCAGCTTCCCACCTCAGTTTTCTGAGGCAGGTCCAGAGACCCTCAACTGAGTCCTAAGTGGAGATTAAGTATGCAGTTTGTAAAGTGTATAGGTCTTCTGCTCTAGCGTATAACATAACCACAAAAAGACAGAGCATTGACACACTGTAAAGAGGCAGCATGGCATGAAGCTGGAAGAGGGGATCAACAAGGAGGAGGGAGCAAAATTACGTGGCATCAATGAAGTAGTGCTTCATGGAGGTATTTAGACTTCTTAGAAGTCTAAAGAGGTTTTGATATATATAAAAGTGGAGGAGGAATCAGTGGATTCTTGTGTCCCTTTCCTCATTATCTGCCTCAACGGAAGACCTGCTGGCTACCTCCAATCCCATCATGGCTAGCAGGTACAGAGGGCAATCAGTTGGAAGCTAGGAACCATCTCAGAGATGACACTCAAAACAAGTGGGACTTCCAGTGGTCTCAGTGGACATTATTTTGACTTGCAAATGAGTTTATCTACAACAAGATTCTTTGTTTCAGAATAGTGAATGCACTAGAATATTCACCAAAGATGGAGATGGAATATCTCATAGAAAGAGTTTGCTTCAAAAATTCACAGTATCTCACAGTTTTCATCAGGACAGAGGAATACACCATATGGTAAGTGTGTCCAGTCACAATCGCTTTATTTTCTGACATTTATGATTTGCAGGAAATTGTTCGTGAATAAGCTAAAGACTAAGGATTATTTATAGACTCTATTCAGCGAGTAATTCTGAGTACCTTTGAGAAAACTGTCGTTGTGAAGGCTTCACTAATGAAAAACAGCCAACATTTATCAAAGAAATTAATTAAAAATTATTTACTCATCTTTAGTCATAGTCTTCTTGTGGAGGGGGAAGAAAAGATTGTCTGCAATGCTGTTTGATCTCTCCTCTTTTGTAATATTAGTTCTTCACTGCAGAGGTGGTTGTGTAGTTAAGGCAATGGGCATGGAACTGTTTAGATCACTTTCTTTGGAAGACTCTTTTGGCAAGTCTTTGGGTCAATCAATTAGAACCAGTCCCATGTGAGACATTGTACCAAATTATTGACTGGCTGTACAAACCCCCTTCTCCTAGTATTGAATTAGGGCCTCTGAATTGAGGGCAAATATCCATGCCCTATTAACCATATCAAGCTGCCTCATCTAGTGTTGTGGTCCAGCCCCAGCCGGCAGCTCAGCCCCACACAGCCACTCACTCGCTGCCCCGCCGGCGGGACTGGGGAGAGAATCGGAAGGGTGAAAGTGAGAAAGCTCGTGCGTTGAGATAAGAACAGTTTCATAATTAAAATAAAACAATAAGAACAACAACAATAATAATGTAATGAAAAGGAAAATAACGAGAGAGACACGAGACCCGGAGGGGAATAAACAGCCACACCAAGCCCCACGTGCTGCAGCTGCTCACTGCCCGACGCCGCCAGTCCCGGAGCCGCCACCGCCCCAGCTCCCCCAGTTAGGATATTGGGCATGACATCATACGGTATGGAAGAGCCCATTGGCCAGTTTGGATCACCTGCCCTGGCTGTGGCCCCTCCCCTCCCGGCTTCCTGGGGAGCTGCAGAGGTCCCGGACTAGTGCAGGCGCTGCTCAGCGACACTGAGCCAAAGCGTCAGGGTGCCCTCAGCACCGCACCAGCTACGGCGATGGAAGTTACCTCTGTCCCAGCCAAAACCAGCACATCTAGTTAAACTGGTTGCTCTTTCGGAAGGGCACTGCTGCTATGGCTAATCATGTACAGATCTTACATGGCATATTCATGGCCACCACAAAGACAGATGATAAAAAACTCCCTGATAAGTGGCTCTCTGCTCTAAATCTACCTTCATCCACCTGAAAACAGCATTTGAGCTGTGCACTTACTTGTCCAACTGAAGGCAAAAGTGCTAACCTCAGACAGTGTACAAGAACCTGTATCTCAGCAAAATAGGCTGAGCTGGTCAGTCAGGTTCCTGCAGGCCTTGGAAGGGCACTTTGCAGCAGAGCCTTCATCTGCTTTGACAATGAGTTTCTTGTCTTTCTCACATAGAGCTTAGCGGGGGCTAATTAAATTACTGAGTGCTGAGGCATAATGCCGCTTCTGCATGCATAAGAAGGAGAATGGATGTCATGGTTTTGGCTGGGATAGAGTTAATTTTCTTCACTGTAGCTGGTATAGCACTGTGTTTTGGATTTAGTATGAGAATAATGTTGATAACACACTGATGTTTTAATTGTTGCTGGGTAGTGCTGAACTAGTCAAGGACTTTTCCAGCTTCCCATGCTCTGCCAGGTGCACAAGAAGCCGGGAGGGGAGGGGGCACAGCCAAGAGAGCTGATCCAAACTGGCCAAAGGGATATTCCATATCATATGATATCATGCCCAGTATATTAACTGGGGGGAGNTGTCTCTTGTTGTTTATTATTATTATTATTATTATTATTATTATTATTATTATTATTATTATTACCACCACTACCACCACCACTACTACTACTATTACTATTATCACTATTGCTATCACTATTACTATTTTATTTTAATTATTAAACTGTTCTTATCTCAATCAATGAATTTTCTTATTTTTGCTCTTTCGATTCTCTCCCCCATCCTGCTGGGGTGGGGGGTGTGAGAGAGCAGCTGTGTGGTGCTTAGTTGCTTACAGGGACTAAACCATGACCATAGAGAACACAGCTGAGAAAAAATCCCAGAAATAGGTAATGGTGTTGCCTGAGAGACCTAGTTTTAGAAGGTGGCAGAAGGGCAGAGGCATCCTCTGTCTGACCGAAATTCCTGCTTTGCTATGGTGTACCAGAACAGCTTGTGCACCACAAGCAGGTGCTCCTATGAGGGCTAAATTGCCCCAGAGTGCCTCTGGACCCTCCTATATCTCTCTGCTTGCTAATAGACTAAAATGAGATACACCGAGAAACAGCAGGGGAAAAAAAGATAAAGACATTAATTTCATTTCGATAAGGAATAATATAACCACAACCTTTGCTGAAAATTGCCAGCCTGTCATGGATGAGGTGTTTTGTCCTATGATCTCACCTGAGAACTGTGTCTTACTCAGGACAGGACGTCCAGGAGGTGCACCTCCTCACTCCCATCTCCTGCATGGAGCTGCAAAGTTCTTAAAGCACACCCAGCTAATCACCTCTTCCACTGAACTGCCCTCACTGGGACTGGCAAATAGAGACAATTTATTCATAGCTCAGTCTGGTTCAGAAAGGAACGATGGGATTTCCTGCTCACTGGAAACAATGTACGTTTAGCTAGATTTCCATCCAAAAATCCTCAAGAGAACCATATCCAAACTCAGTCTAAAATGTTACACTACAAGTGTTAGGACCTGACATGACTTGGCAGAAGACTTTGCCATGGAAGTCTGCACATGTTTATCAAGTGTAAGGTTAAAATAAAATCCAATGATACAGATGTTACCTGAACAACTAAAGTAGTTTTCATTGAATGTTCTATACTCAAAAGTGCATAGGGTTTTAAGGTCTTATATCCAAGGATACTCACTTCTAGCAGTTCTATTGCAGTGTTGGGAATTAGTTCTTAGAAACTTTCCCCAAAGTTTTAAGATCATTTTTTAGCCTTGCAAAGCTGATATACATTAAGCCTGTGAAGACTTTCTTAGCACTGAGCTCAACATTGCTGAAGCTAGGTCTCTGGAGGATGGCACTTTGGGGGAAGAAGAATATCTTTTGCTAGATGGACCTATTTTGCTAACAGATTTAATCCCCACCTGCCCCTCCGGTGGCTTTTTGAAGTTGTTCAGAAGAACTGGATGGCTGGAACAATGTCACTCAGTAATACCTCTCTGTCCCTCATGTGCTCGGTGCTGACCATACAAATAAAAGGAACTCAGGGTAGCTTACAGCACACTGCTATATTGCTGTTCTGTTGTTGCCATAGAGGAAGCATGCATTATAAGATGCACACATTTGTCTTATATATGGAAAATCCCTGTGTTATACAGCCCTCTTGCAGATCAGCTAGTGAGAAGCTAGGTGAGAAGGTGACACAAAACATTGGTCACTTGCTAAGGCAATATGTGCTACTACACAGTCATGATCCATGGCACTACCATGGTAGGCACTATCAGAGTATATAATAAAAAATGCATCCACAGCAGGAAAAAGGATAAAGGTTTGAGTGTTTTACAGCCAAATAATAGCAAAGATGCATTCAATAAATAAAACTATCAGGAAAATGAAGGATTTCATGGAAGGTGCTTCATTATTAGAACAAACACATACATACAAAAAAAAACAACAGCAAAACTAATTGGCTTATTTTGTGGCAGGATAGGAATACTCATATTTATGTAGGGCACGTAGCAATGTACACATGCTACCTACACATTAGACAATATTAAACCTTCATTGACAGAAAGATTCTAATTACAGTACACCCACCTTTGGTGTGGAAACAATTACCTGCTACTGAATGTTAACTAAGGCACAAGAATGACTACTGAGCAAACAGACTGGGTGAGTGACCAGGATGGCAGTGTTAAAATTGCTCCTCCTGTCTTGGTTGGTAACAGAGTATAATTGTGGGGAGTGCAGGGGGCACGAAGTAGAAAGGTCCCATTTCAGCTGACAGGAAAACATGTTTAAAATATTTCCATAATAGTGGTCAATACTAGTTTTTACCACCGAAGGGGCAATTTGAGAGAACTTGGACTCAATGGCATAATGAAGTCGGCTTCAATAGCAAGAGGCAGCCACTCAAAGCTGTAACAGAGACATCAGAACATAAGAGCCTTAAGAAATACTCACTCACTTGGAATGATTCCCTCCAGCACCCTTTCAAATGAGATTCCCTTCCAAAGAAGCATTTCTTATTCAGAGCTCATCTCCAAAGAACCTACCTTGACACTCTGTTAGGAATGATTTGAAACATTTAAAAAAAAATACAAATCAGAAAGAAGTTTTGCAAGATACCTTAGTGTTTGCACAGGCTAAGCAGGAATAAGATCCCCTATTTTTTCTCTACCTACATGTCATTTTGCAGCTATGCAAAAGTGATGATAAAGGTCATGATCCCCTAGGCACAGTAATAAACCACTAGCCACAGAAAGGAAGCTGTAATCTCAGGGGCCCTGGATTGGTTTGGTGGTTTGCCTGATAAAAAGTGAGCGTCCCAAAGAATACAGAAAAAAAGATGAGTTTCTAGGAGATTTTCCCTTCAGGTGAAGGCAGATTTTTGCTGCCATGACTTTCTGCTCCATAGTACATCCTGCCTAATACCTTTCAAGCTGTGTGCCAACTCTCTGGCCCTTTGATTCTATGTCAGTCCCAAGGGGTGGGAAGTGCTTTTGTAAAACACCTTTCAACTCACAGGAAGCTAAGAAGCTGATGTGAGCTTTTGAAAAAGTCTGGAGGCCTGGCCATGCATATTTATCTCTGTCTAATTTGAGGAACTTTGTGTACTAGATTGTGGAGGTAACTTGATTTGTTTCTCATCTAGAAACAGGTGTTTGTTTAGAACAAAACCACTGACAAAAAAATGACTCATTTTTAGTAGGGTGAGCAATGTGGCAACACCATTTGCCTTATGTTACTAACAGAGATTGAAACTCAATGGGAATAAAAGCCTGAGCACTGGTAAATCTAGATTTGATGCCTTTGAACCTTAGGGGAGAGTATGAGTTTCTCAGCTTTTATTGTTAAACCTTAAATACAAATGAAAATGTTTCAAGCTTATTTTTTCCCTGATATATATTCACATCTTTATATGTGTTTCCATGCTGTTTTATAATACAGCTTTCTGTAGCAGTAATTTTCTCTGTGACATTACTAAACACAGGAGGACTCAGAAATCACATATATAGATACGAGTATATATATATAAACATACACAAGTATAACAGAACCCAAAGATTTAGAATTCCATTCACAGATATTTAACTTAAGTAACTTAAGTTACAACAGAATACTGTTTTCCCATTGAAAATTATTTAAAAAGCAGAAAAAGGTAAAATGATCACTCAATATGATTACCTTTTCCAATAATTTATTAGAAAACCTCTTAGAGAAGTCATTTGTAATACATTATCAACAGAAAAGACTATGGCAACCTGCTCTGCACTACAGCACATAAATGAGGTAATTTTCACTTAATGCATCTCTTGTCTTTAATACATGATTCCCTGAAAACTGTAATCAAACATTGTGAGGAACTGAAAAGGATATAAATAGGAAGGTAGCCTTAGCAGAAGGCAGCAGGTATTTGGGCTGCCCCAGAGGAGTCCAAAGCTGCTGCTCTGTCCTTGAGAGCCTAGAGCTCCCCATTTTCAGTGGTGGTGATGGGCATATTTTGTGTCAGCATGTCATGCAAGGCTAATCTGCAAGCTAGGACATGGGGGACAATTCCCTGTGACCCTACCCATTTCCTAATCTCCCTACTCCCAACCCCCTTCACTAATTCCTGGGCAAGTGTATGTTTGGGAAGCTAATGATGAAAGCCCTGCTCTACCCTGCTTGCTATCAAGAAAGTGAAAAATGGGAGGTTTAGGTGGAATGGCTCTAGGTCATAGCCTCAGCTCACTCACAGGGTGTTGGAATGTGTTGTTATGAACAGAGAGGAGCAAGCAAATGAAGGCAGACTGGGGATACCGTTTGGGGCAATGAGTAATTGATTGCTAATGCACGTGCCTTTTTGTAGTGAAATATCATAGAACAATGTTCCACTCGCAAATGCCAGGGATTTAGGTGCCTCTTGTGTGTATTTTTAGATCTGGGGTGAAGGGGATGATAATCTGCATGGAACGTTCTGCAACTGATTAATTTAATAGACTGTATCAGGTAAGGGTAGATTTATTTTCTGGTTTATATATAAATTTTAATGACATTCATGTTGTTTGTTAGCTTGGGGACATAGAGTCCCATTTTATTGGTATCTATAAGTCACTTCCTCCTTTTCATACTTCAGTAAAACATTCTGGCATAACTACGACATCCTGTTCCCTTACAACTGAATGGACAAGTGCTTAAAGAAACATAAACCATTATTAAACTCACAAATACAAACAAGTAAAGTTTTCAGATCTGCTTATTTCTGAGAGAAAATAGATCTTGTCTTTACCTTTTGTTTTTGACATGTAGGACAATACAAGCCTCTTTGAAAACTCAGAGTGTAAAGGGAAAATAAAAAACTAAACAAATCCCAAGTGCTTTTAATAGCCAGTGATTTAATCATCAGTTTGCTAGCACTATTGAATCCCTTAGGTTGAGGAAAGGGAAGTCACTGATAAATAGTTTTATAGTAGTGACCTGCAATGTTACCTGGGGGCAGGGAGGATTTGTCTTTTGCTCTCTTATTAGAGCTGTTCGACTTTAGGAGCCACTGAAAATGATACTGAGCTCTACAGATATCAAAAGAAGGAAGCAAAAGCCCTGCATTATTTTTCCCCCAAATTATGAATGAATAAATCCTTTTCTATCCTGCACATTAGGCTGCAAAGTTTTAGGTAAGTTCT